>JAVYIG010007729.1:80000-98120 GCA_035222895.1 Strongylocentrotus droebachiensis | reverse complement strand
CTGATCGTTAATACCCCACTTTGAAAAACGTTCAGCGGGACCTGCATTTAACGTGTAAGACTGGTGGTGATGCAGATTTTTCGTCTGCCCCCCCCCCCCTTCCGAACGTTTTTTCTCATTACGTCACTGTCCTTGAAGGTGAGCCCCCTGAATGTTTGCCCCCCCCCCCCCCCCCCAATCCTAAACTGCTTTCGGCGCGCCTGATTATGAGTATGCGTAACGTGGCTTAATTGTTTTCGTTCTTGTTGATCTTTGATCCAGCTCTTTGATAAAAGGGAATTGTCTGGTACAATAATAACATAGCTGGTTCACTCAGAATTTTAGCTCATTAAAAATATTTGTAAAAAAGAAAGCATTTGAAAAAGGAATTTTGTAACTGTAATTGTTAGTGTTAATGTTATTGTTATAATCATAATGGTTTTAAGATACAGACAAAAAAAACATATGTACCTTAACTGATGACGAGAAACGTACATCGAGCAGGACATATTGAAGCACATTATCGATTAATCAATTTGAGAACGACATTGACGAATTAATGTCCACCGGCACTTCCTGGAAAAAAATGAGGTCTTCTGATTGGTTAGAAGTTAGAGAAAAGTGATCTGTCACGTCGCGAGACGTTGTATATGCTTCGTTGCTGCACAATGCCCAAAGACGGTGGTCTGGTACTTCACTAGTAGTACCGTTGAAAAAATTAATCTCGAGTTTATAAACTGTTATGTTATCAGCGGCGTCGCTAGGCCTTTTTCAGTGAGGGGGGGGGGGGGGGGTAGAGGAAGCTTTGTCACTAAACTATTAGAGAAACAAGACGACTTGTTGTACCGTTCCCTACTCTTACTTATTGTTTCGTCCCTCCCGCGCGAAGCGCAGAAGCTTTGATGTTTCATTGAATTATTACTCTTAATCCTTGTCTGAATTCAGTTTTTCCTCATTCCGCGCGAAGCTCGAAGCTTTGGCGTTTTATCAATTGTTACAGAAAGAAGACGATTTGTTGTACCGTTCTCTACCTTTAATCCTTGTCTGATTCAGTTTCCCTCCCGCGCGTAGCGTGGAACTTTGACGTTTCATTGAATTATTACTCTTAATCCTCGTCTGAATTCAGTTCCCCCCTCCCGCTCGAAGCGCGGAAGATTTGGCGTTTCATTCAATTGTCACAGAAAGAAGACGATTTGTTGTACCGTTCTCTACTTTTAATCCTTGTCTGAATTCGGTTTCCCTCCTGCGCGAAACGTGGAAGCTTTGACGTTCAATTAAATTATTAGAGAAAGAAGACGATTCGTTGTACCGCCTCTTAATCATTGTCTTAATTTTCGAAAATGTTTCTTTGTCCGATGAAAAGTTACAGTTCGTCGGGAGAAAAATTTCCCTCGTCTCTCAGATTCTTACCCCCTTTTCTCTCTTCTCTCTGTCACCCCCCGTTTTTTTTCTTCCTTTTTCTCTTCTTTTTTTCCTTTTCTCCTTATATTTCTTCTTTTCTATTTCCTTTCTTTCTTTTCTTTTCCTTTTCTTTTTTTCCCCTTTTATTTCCCTTTCTTCTTGTGCTTTTTTTTGGGGGGGTGGGGGCTACACGCCTGGCAAGAGGGACCCCATATTATGCACACGACAAAATTGCGCCCCCCCCCCCCGCCCCTTTCCCGGTAAAAAAACACTTTAATGTCATCCCCCTTTCTTTCTTTTCCCTTCTCATTATTCTCCTTTCCTCCTTTTCGCTCCTCCGTCTTTCCCCCTTTCTTCCTCCCCTTTTTTCCTCTCCTCTCTCTCTCTCGCCCCCTTTCTTCCTTTCCCCCTCCCTTTTCTCCTCTCCCCTTTTCTCTCCTCCCTCTTTTCTTCTTCTTTCTCTCTTCCCTTTTTTTTCTTTTTCTCCTTTTCTCCCAGACCCCAGACCCCCCCCCAAAAAAAAAAAAAAACAAACGAACAAACAAACAAACAAACAAAAAACAAACAAAACAAACAAACAAACAAACAAAATCAGTAAAAGTGAGCTCATGAGATTTAAAGTTGAGAAAGATAAACATCAAAGAAGGAACGCTGTGTGATGTGGCGCAGATAATTTTAAAAGAAGAGCGCCATCTAAACGTTAAACTGCAACAACAACAACAACCACACACTTTCATATCGTTCAAACCAAACGAACGGACAGTGCAGTGCGGTGTACTAACCTAGCTAGGTCGAAATAACAAAGGGACACCAGTTTTTCACCATCGTAATATTACAAGGTAATCATGTTTATCATTCTTTTGTCACTTTTCTTTGTATCTTTAAAATACAACATGGATCTAGAGTCTTCTAGACCTAGATCTAAATAACGTAGCACAACGGTGACAGCACTGGTACTGGTGCAGTGCGATCAGAGCGCAGTCACCGGTAGCGCCAGGCGGGCTCGGCTCAGGGCTGGCCGATGTAACCTCTAGCCGCCGCGGCACTCAATTTGCATTTCAAATTCAAGCGCTTTGGAGACATGGGGGAAATATAATACCGACTCATATAATATCTGTCAGATATTATCTGAGGTGTTATCATAATCGCCTTTATGGCTTTTATTTTTTAGTTAGACCTAAGTTAGGCCTACTTACTTGAGTCTCATTTTTTCCTTCAGAATATTGTTAATTGATTAGCGTAGACCGCAGTAGCGACTCAATACAAATATGACCAGGATGACTGAGGTCCAATCAATGTCCAATTCCAACTTCAAGACAGAAAAGTTCCAGACCAGAGTCACCAGACACGTTCAAGAGTATGCGCATTGAGCGCTGTACAGTGAGTTTACGCGCTCCTATCGGCCGATCCGATCGATCCGCTCGAGTGGCTTCGAATTTGAGTGAGAGAGGACCTACTTAACTTAAGTTAAGCGCAACTTAAGTTCACTGGCAATGTCAATACGTAATATTACGTCACACCGAGGAGATTTTGACATGTCATGCTTTAAACAGGTTTCGCACTTAAAACATAACAAACGCACACATAAAATAGAAAAATCAATGAACATTTCAGTTTGCACCTTGAATATGACGAAAATGAGAATTGTTCAAACTGAAAATATAGTTACGTAAGACTTCAATTTAAAGGGATAGTTGAGTTCTGTTGCAGAGGGCGCTGCACAAAATATTTTTTTTGTAAGATAATGAAAAACTGAGTGTCAAATTTGAAAGAACAAATGACAAAATCATCTTTGTTTGATCAAAATCGGTTCAGAGACGGCTGAAATATCCATAAATATAACGATTTCTAATACTTGTGTACCACCTTTTACGTTGTATTTCAGCCTATGCCGATGTTGGCTTTTTTGTTGGCATTTTCGTGTTGGTTATATTACGCACAACCAGCCGGCCCATGTATTGTTATTTTTAATTAAATGATTAAGTAACGGTCACCGTATTTTTTTGAAAGTGGAGCTGAATTGGTATGTTCATATTGGCTAAATTTCACACATTTTGGGGTCTAAAATTATCTTCATAGCAATTTTAGGTTCTAAAAGGGCACTAGAAATGTCATAGATAAGAATAAGAGCAATAACCATGCACTTTGAAGGCATTTGCGGTCTGAAAACAGAACTCAACTATCCCTTTAATTGAAATAGTCTACTTAACCTTGTAAGGATGCTGACAAAATTGTAACAAATAGAGGGGTTGACTGAAATATCATAATTTGAGTATCGGATCAACAGAAAAATCGCAAGCTTTCTCCTCGCACCTCGGATAGGACGTTAAATGGAGGCCCCGTGTAGAGAAGAATTTGGGCGATGTTCCCGGTTTTTAGTTTTTTAGGGGGGTCGCTGTTTTGAGGGGGAAAAAAATTGTTTTTAAAAAGATATCAACAGACCGATCCTGGTTCTGGCACCTAAGGGGCAATACAATTTTGTTTAGGCCCTATGTACATTACATACCGTACTAAACTTATTAAATACAGTAAAGCACTTTGTACAAATGTTTGTTCTGGTATTGTAGGCCTACTTTATGTTATTAACCTCATGCACAAACAAGCATGTAGGCTTTTAGTAGGCCTACCGTATTCAAGTTTCATAATGTATTCAAATTTATACAAGTTTACTAGGTAATAGTTTGCTGCTTTATAAAGCAGCAGACTATTACCTTCATCTAGAGTCCGAATGCGATAAACATACATTATTTATGCCTACATGTACATGTACATGTAGGTACAATTGTAGGTTTGTAGGAAAGAAATTTTGGCTTTCAAGTTTCCCTACAGTGTACCTAACAAAACATAATGTATGCAATTTGCATTTCTGACTATTGAAGTGCAATTAAATTTGTAACAAATGAATGAAATAATTCATAACTAGGAACTTCACAAAGGCGTGTAGATTAAATTTGGGAACATCATGAAAATGGCCTGTTAAAAATGCTTTGTTTGGTAGCTTGTACGATAGGACACCACTCTGAGCTGAGGTTGCAATACTATGAGATACATGTAATGAAGTATGAACAGATGGCGTATATATGCAAGATGGTATTACTATTTCACACCTTCAACCGTTCCCAGAGCTGCCGCGTCCGTCACATATACTGTTATACGACACATGCTGCATCCTCAGTAAGGCGGGTCACCAATCGATAAGTTCATGATAATAGGCATTAGCATTGTGCACTGATCCAATAACACCACTGTGCTATCTATCCAGCTTTCCATTCGGTCAGCGGTGTTCTGAGAAGCAAAGCCTTTGTTTTGCTGCTATTGTCAACACGGTGTCTGCAGGTTCCAAGTTCCTTTGGAAACTCAAAACCGCAACCGCCCACTCACTGTATGTGCGATGTAGGGTGTTCAGATTTGCTTTGTAATTTAACAAAAGTAACAAAACACTACCGTAAGTTCTTTCATATTTGCATGCAACATGAGAGATTTGTGGAGCACACAGTGTAAGATAAGGAAAGGTACACTTATACATGTATGTGGGTTACATACATGTACTTATATCCCATTAGCAACTGAACCGCCCGAAACAGCCCTTCCGTTTTCAATGCGCTATAGTATCCTTCTATTGGGTCTACCGTCATAATGTTATATGTACGTAATCCTTACGATGTCTACAGTAGGATTCTGCATAGAAAAATAGCGCATGTTTCATATTGTTCAGAACAAGGTCAAAATGAGAGCAATATTGCAACATCTTCCACTTAGAAATACAACATCTCTAGTTGCTAATGGGATATACAGTACATGTACATGTTTATATTTATGAATTTTTCTTTTTGGATTGCCAATAATAATTATGTATTCCTTTATTGTAAACACAGGGATATAACCCTACCCGCAAATTTTAGTCCACTACCTGGACTATTCTCTATTCTGTTTTATTAATAGAATTCCCTGTTCCAGACTGTCTAGTAGCCTACACTGTACATGTAGATGAAGTTTAGGGCTGGGATATTGGTACCACGCATGTTTTCATTTAAAAACACAGTAGGTGAGAAGTTGAGAACCATGAGTAGAAGAAGTGTTGGGGCAGTGCGAATGTCCCTCGGTTTGAAGGTGAGAACTCAATCCCACACTTCAGGTATTGTTGCCACTACTATACACTGTTTGTCTTTTGTGAACAGTTACCAGAAATTCAGGCATCCTTTATTTTTTAAAGATAAAGACCAGTTATGGTCATGAGATTGCATTGTGAAAGAAACGTTGTGGAATCGATTAGAAAAGGTTGATCATCTAGCATATCAATATTGGTGTGTACTGCAAGGTTCTGGAATCATCAAAATGATAAGAAATTTGGCCCAGTCTTCGTAAAGTTACAAGCACTGTACACAGAAAGATGTATATGGGAATACGCACACGTGCGCGACACATGCATATCAGGTCCAAATAGATATAATAATTTACCAAATATATCAATTAGTAGGCGGTTTCTCAGCAAAATTTGTATGATCACGTATTTACGTATTAGTCAAAACATATTCTTTCACATGATTGGTAATAAGAGATTCCATTTCATTTTTTGAGAGGGGGGTGTTTCCAAAACTGGTCTTTACCTTTAAGCTCTTTTTATTTGGTAGACCTTAAAATGAAAAACTCTGTTTGTACATGTATGGCTACATGCAGGTGCTTACACATACAATGCTGATGATTACAATCAATAGCATCGACAATCACCTTTACATTGTGTCCATTGTGTTTTTCAACAATGCTGTGCTGAAGAGATACTAGAGATGTGTAAACATGGCCTTGACTTCTATATTTGTTTATTTTTCATCGATTGTTTTTATGCTACAGTACATATTGTTCAAGGGCCTTGTAAAGAACACATCACAATGATTGCATAGACCTACAGTGTAGTCGAGTGCTAATTTTCAAATTTCAATCATGTATCTATTTGTAGGATTTGAACTACCGGTATACACCGATTCGGGCGACTTCTGGTGGAAGTGCGCCCTCATAAGGTGACGCCATAACTGGGGGGCGTCTGACTGCAGCTAGCTAGCTTACATTGCATTGCAGCTCAACGGGTATGCTATACCTATACCGAACCTCGCCCAGGCCGGCCAGGGTCGCTGCTCCGCTAGCTAGTAACCGCTCTCGAGCTCTCTGTACTGTCAGCTGGATCGGAGAAGCCCCCCAGTTATAGCGCCGCCACCGGCGGGCAGGTACATAAAACCCCCAAACCGAATCGGTGTATTCTGAAATTCATTCAGCAAATCTCTGAATATGTATGAATAGGCCTATGTACATTACATGTAAATATACATGTACATTGTATGTACTGTACAGCCTTGGCTCGTGAAGATTCAGTACGTAGCACACTGTGTATACCGTTATACTTGTCTGTTTGCGGGAGCTCTTTTGTAGTTTTTAAGTTTTTAAGATTCAAGGAGCTTGAATTAGCAGCAAGCAAGTATTGTGTATGATTTCAATATACATTTGTAAGCACAGATTAAAGTTGTACATGTGCAATTTTTCTTATTAGAGATTGCAGACAGTGGTGGTTATTTTACCTGACTGCTAAGAAAGCATAAATGCTTGTTAGTAAGCAACCAGACGGCCGACGGCTTTAGGTCCTCTCCGAGGGACCTGGTAATGAGGATTAATGCCTTACAAAAGGGCACTAGCGCATCGACTTGGTTTCGAACCCGGGTCACCGGATTACGAGACCACTGCTCTACCGACTGAGCTATCGCGCCTCCTCACTATATAAATTGATGATGAGGATGACGACAATGATGATGATGATGATGATAGTGATGAATGATGATGATGATGATGATGATGATGATGGTGATAAGTATTTAATATCACTATTATTAATACACTGTAGTAGTGGTCAATGTCCAACATGCTTTAGAAATGAACAGGATTAGGCACTTGTTCCCAGCATCAAATTTTGTGGTGAAATCTGTCATTGTTAATGTCAGCGACAGAGATCCAGACAATCAACTACCATGATTCACTTTTATTACAGCCTGAGGCTGATTGAAATCATATGAGGAACTTGCAGATCCAAACAATAGAGGGCTCCAAGACGGGGGGAAAATAAACAAAATTCACATACTGTATGCAAAGTCAGTTGAGGAAAAATGCAATCATGATACACTGTGCATGGAATATGGACTAAAAACATTTTAAAGATCTCTTGTCTCTTGAACGGAATTACTATGAATTCATAATTTATGATAAACAAAGTTAAAAAAGCAATGTTGAGCAAGAATTCTCCTTGTGTGCAAATGGTCCCCCCCCCCCAACAAAACAAAAAAAATCAATGTTGTTATGTGTGAATGGGCCTACGGTATTGTCAGAGTGGTTAGGAGGAATATTTTGCCAAGCATAACTTGTTATGAACTCTTCCATTCACCTGTAATAGTTATTAAATTATAGTTGTTGCTGGATCAGGTCATATCAACTGCAAGTCAGCATTTAAAGTAAATATTTTGACTCAATCCATGCAATTGCATAATCCCTTAAATCTGTTAAATGTAAATGATAAACCTATTACTTAACTCTTTGTTGAGAGGTTTAAAAGACACAAGCACTTTCTGGATGAGTTTTAAACTTTTATAATAATGTTTGTCGTCACTTTGTCAGTTAAAACCCAACTCGCCCTTTTCCCTTTCAGTTTCAAAATGTTTAGGAAATTGTAACATGTACATGTACACACACGTGTATAATAATAAATTCTACATTTAAGCGTTATATCAGATATATTATAAACACCTTTTAAAGCGATCAGTCTTTAATGTAGGGTACAACCAAAGTACAAAGTAGGTAAACATCCATCTCTGCGGTAATGCTTATGCAAATGGCACAGCGATTAGTGACATTTCTTTCACAGACTTACTTCCGTCCTATGTTAAGATTTCCTGCTAAATCGTGCACCCAATTTTTTCTGCAGTCAACGCAAAACAAGCCTGCAGTTTCTTTGAAAGTCAATGTTTAACGCACTTGTAAACAATTTTTCTTATATATATTTGTTTCATGGATAAAGAATTGGAGATTCACTGTACTGACAAAGTTGCTCCAAATCTGTTAGAATTTCCAGAATCTAGATCATAATTATTAGCACTTAATAATTTCAGCATGTTCTGATATAAAATTTCAAATCGGTCGATTGTACTTCTGTAGTCAAGAAACATTGTTTTAAAGCTAAAGTAATATCAGTCTTGAGAGGGAGCTCAGCTATACAACATAAAGAGTAAATTATTTACAATTTTATCACTCAGACTCGATTTATTAATTTATCCGGAGCACCGATAAATTTGGTATTTTTAATTTCTCGAAATCCTTAGCGTATTAGAGCCCAATTTTGTCTAAGTTGCTTATAAATTCTAACACTAGATTTCACAATGGTAATGCAAATTGTAAATTTCATAATCCAATCCTGTTGAAAATATTACCAAAACTTTGTATTACCTTTAAAGGTACTATGTCCCATTTGCAGGCCAAAAAAAATGAAAAAGTTAAATTCCAACTGCATTTGAAAGATAATACTTATTTAGAACTTCCCTAAAAAAGGTGGGGCTTGAAAATGTCTTCAAGTGGGAAAATAATGACTATTAGTTGTCAAATCGGCTTTAGGGCTATAGAGCCCAAAAGTAATACCGGTAGTCTTGATTTTCAGACAATTGTACCGAATGGTCATACGTTTTATGCTGCGCAAAGATTCAATCAGTTTAATCTTGGCCATCACAAGAAGTGGGTTATTGATGTAGACAAATGCTCATGTACCCTTTACAACTCTTTTCATGTATACATTACCAAAGAAGAAAAAAAAGCCAGTCAGTCACTCAATAGTGTCTGACAGTGAAGTCTAGCAAGTAAACGGGTTTCCTTGCATAATTTGAATATGAGGACACTGCTAACGTTTAAATTTCACAGATAGGACATACATGACATATTCATAATTCCTGCAAAGTTCTACAGCATTTGAGGTTGGCTGCAAAAGGGACATAGTACCTTTAAGGGGTGCAATGTTTACCATTGGATAGTGCTTACATGTACATGTACATTGTAAATTGTAATGTTACCACATCCTGAACCAATATTTGCAGGTGGGATTTCCTGGAAGGTTTCCTGTTTAAACTCATTAAGGATCGGGATTACAGTACAAGAACATTTTACTGGAACACTGTAAATTATCTTCTTCAGTGAACTCGAAGCACGATCTGTCTATCAGCTACATTTCGTGTGTGGCATGCGAGTTCATGACAGTGTAGCTCTGACAGAATTGTTTTACATGTACATTTGTGGGCCGACATATTGTACACTTGTATGCAGGGGCGTACGCAGGATTTCTTTGAGGGGGGGGGGGGGGGTTTAAAATTTGAAAATCGCGCCGAAAATGACTCAGTCCTCCAAAAAACACACATAAACAAATTTGAGGGGGGAGGGGGAGGTTCAACCCCCAACCCCCCCCCCCACCCCCTGCGTACGCACCTGCTTGTATGTAGGTTTCAGGATACATTTTTTTCTTTCTTCATATAATGTAAACAAATCAAAACGGATGTGTAGTTCTACAATGTTATAATGAATTTTAATTCATGCTCCACTTGACATCCTCTTAGGGCCAAAATAATGCTCTACTGTTCAGTTCAGTACACACTGCCAATTCACGCTTATAATTTTCATGTACAGCTCAGGGCGCGACAAACCCGCTTGCCCGACGTCCCGGGGCAACCAAATTGAGCCGTCGGGCAAGTAAATCAAATTATCACTTGCCCGATTCGGGCAAGTGATACTTTTACAGTAATTTCCTAGTGTCCAAGAACTCTACCATTCACCCGTCAACTTCTTACCCGTCGTCAAAATCCAGAAGCAAAAAAAGCGATCGTTCCGATTTCGAAAAAACTTCACAGACAGCTAGCCAGCTCAGCTAGCTCAGCGCGCATGCAACAGTGACACTTCAAGCCATGAATGCCGCTCCGCCTCCACGCACGGCCGGCCGTGAGCTAGCTAGAGACAGCTAGCGCGATCGTACCAGCTGCGAGCTTATTCGCGCTCTCTCTCTCTCGCTCTGCAGGCCGCACCGACAGGCCTTTGCTATTCTCTGATTGCCGATTGGTTGAATCACGCCAAATATGACGTCATTATTCTAGGGAAATGAACACGTGCGAATCGGAATGGAATAAACAACAGGGATTTTCTCAACATTGAACTTTCTTGCCAGCCTTTGCTGAACAACTCACTTGTTTTATTTATGTGATTATTGCATTTGCTGCAATTGACTTACAGATTATATATGGCCCTGTTGCATAAATTTCAATACACAATCATGTGGAATCCTTGTCATACTGCTGATCATGTGATGTTGCACCATGGTACATGTGGCTACCATTAATGACATGTTTGTATCATATTTTTTACAACAGGGTCATTATGCTTTTTTACATGACTGAATATTAAAAACTTAAACCTGCTTGAACCATTCTACCTTGCCGAGATTCATGTGAATCTGATTATTTATGGAGAATCAATAAAATGCGTTTTTTAAACCTTCAACCATCCTTTGTTGACCATTTTCTTTGACATATTAGGTTATTATTCAGTACAGTTACACTGTACATGTATGTGCATTAATTTGCTATCTAAAACACTAACTTATCATTACGAGATAATAAATGCTTTAACCTCGAGTCCTTTTTCGCTTTAAAGTTTTGGGCAAGTGGAAATATTGTTTGGGCAAGTAAATTGAAAACCCACTTGCCCGACAGGGCAAGTGGTGAAAAAAATTCTTGTAGCACCCTGCAGCTGTATTGCCTATTAAAGGTAAGGACCAGTTTTGGAAACGCCCCCCTCTCAAAAAATGAAATGGAAGCTCTTATTACCAATCATGTGAAAGAATATGTTTTGACTAATACGTAATGAGACAAATTTTGCCGGAAAACTGCCTACTAATTGATATATTTGGTAAACTATTATATCTATCTTGACCGGATAGATAATCCCGCATGTGTCATGTAGTCCCATATACATCTTTCTGTGTACAGTGCTTGTAACTTTACCAAGACTGGGCCAAATTTCTTATCATTTTAATGATTCCAGAACCTTGCAGTACACACCAATACTTTATGCTAGATGATAAACCTTTTCTAATCGATTCCACAACGTTTCTTTCACAATGCAATCGCATGACCAGAACTGGTCTTTATCTTTAAAGTTCATGTCGATTTGCATGGCTAGAGTTCAAATTTCTTTGTCCATGAAATAGGTAGAAGCCAAAATTGTCATTTTTATGAATTAATCATGGTATGAGCGAATAAAGCATACATGTACCTACCCTGAGTTTGACCAATGAGCTGCAGACTAGAACTTAGAAGAAGCAGGTGCAACCGTTAGTCTGAAATTGAGACCCTTGGGTCATTATTGAAATGATTTAAATAAAACCAACAACAATAACAAAAATAACTAGAAATGCAATCGTGTCACAACGATGTGCGTGCAATGACGCCATGTTTCTACGTGTCAAACTAAAGAGCTTCTCTCGGACTATCCAGAGCAATTCGTACGAAGTCCGCTTCTTTGATATTGGAGATAGGTAGGGCGAACGAAAGAAAGGCCTCAACAGTGACCTTGATTGGATGGTAGTGACTATGCCTACGAAGTTTGAAAGAAATTGGGATAGGGAAAGAACCTAGAAAGGGCTCGCAAGCACTGCGTGCAAAAACTAGCGGGATTTGGTGCATATGTTCGTCATTGCAATAAAGATCGTTCTGGGAGCCAAAAGCGTGAACCCGATATGTCCCATAGACAATGCGTGTAATGCATGGGCGGAAAAACTACAGGATCTGTACTATGCCCGGGGTTAAATTGTTTTTTCTCTCTCTCTTGATGTCTCTTTATGGGCCGTATTTGGTATCATTAGAAAGAAAATTACATGGTTGTTATTGTAAACCACTCTTTTTTTTTTCTATGATAATCCTATCGAAACACGTGATGTAAAATAGATTTATAGTACAAAATGGCGTTTTTAATGACCCCCTTGACCAATTTCAAAAATCCGGCCACGAGGTGCCCTGCGTACTGCAACTCGAAATGACACTGCAAAATTTCAAGGAAAAAAAAGGATGTTTAGGGGGCGAAAGAAAGTCTGAGAAATGACGTCATAGCCGATACGTGTTATAATATTGGGCGGAAACTCGGCGGAAATCGTATAGTGACCCTTATTCAAATGTGATTTACTCAAAATTTTCTGTGTGAACATATACCATACTTGGTATCATTTGAAAGGGCACTTCATTGCGGTCAGTTTAACACCATTGTCATCTGCGCGCAATGTACTGCACGCATTATAGGCGCTATTACGTAATGCATAGCAAATTCATCATTTTTGGCGATAACTTTGCGCTGACATATTCGAATTTTACCAAACTTGGTAAACAGTTGTCACGTATATGGATACATATGTCTGCAAAGTTTCATTGATGTAGGTATAACGATCGTTATTTTAGAGCAAGTTGAAGTTATTTCTCAATTTTCTTGAAAATGGCGAATTTGGAGGGCAATTTTCTCAAATTTGGTCAGTGATAGGGTATATAATTTTGTATATGGCTGGAAAGGGCATATCTTCAAGTATCTAAATCCAAAAAAGGGTACGGGTTTGCCACGCCATTATGGAGATACGGCCACAGACAGAAAGCCAATTCCCAGAACTTTAGAGGGCGCTATTTATGTTGTGCAAAGCCATTGGAGCGTGAAATTTGGCATGGCTATGTGCAATTATGAGATAAAGATACTGTGAGATTTAAATACAAAACGGAATTTATATGAGAAAGTTATGGCAGTTTTAGATTATTTAGGGGTACATTTTTCAAGAACTTGAGAGATTTTTGACGGAGTCGGTTTTAGATTTGAATTTTGAGTATGAAGATGGCATTTTGAAGGTCAAGTCATACGTCGCAGATGAAAGAACATCTCTCAGACTATCTAGAGGAATTTGTTAGAAGTTTGTAGGATCTAGGATAGTGGAGATAGGAAGGAAGATATAAAGGCCTTAAAATGGACCAGAAACGGACAAAATGGCGCCTGGACGGTCATGCATGAGTGATTTCGAAAATCGAAAAAGTAGGTGACCTTGATGAGATGCTAGAGATGATGCCTACAAAATTTGAAAGGAAATGGATATGATGAAGGCACCTAACTAGGAATAACAAGCACTATGTGCAAAACGAATGGGATTTCCGGACGATAAGGAAAACCAGGAGGAAAACAAGAATATTAATGGGGCAGAATGTGAACGAAAACAAGGCAATGACGAAGGTTCGTCATTGCAATGATGATGATAATAATAATAATAGCAGGTTCTTACATAGCACTCATGTCTTTGATCAAATCATTTCGTGAACAGCATTAATCAAAATGTACACTGTATGATCTGCTGGATATTGGATGTTTGTATTTCATAATTGTTTAATGCTTGAAGGCTTTTCTACCGCATCTTCATGTAGGCTGACAATAAATCAAAACCTTCACAACTATAAATGTGATTAAAGATGAAGTTGAGTTGTGGTCAAGCGATTGCATTGTGAAAGAAACGGTGTGGAATCGATCAGAAAAGGTTGATCATATAGCATAAACATTTGTGTAAGTATTGGGTGTGTACTGCAAGGTTCTGGAGTCATCAAAATCATAAGGAATTTGGCCCAGTTTTGGTAAAGTGACAAGCACTGTACACAGAAAGATGTATATGGGACTACACATAACTATGTGGCATAAAAATCGGGTCTCATTTTAAAGCTGTTTTACTTGTCATATTTAGAATATCAAGGCATTTGAAGAGCCATGCTTTTCAGGGAATATTTTTCTCTGATGCTCTTCCACACTTGCATGTATAAATAGCAATGATAGCGCTCACAAATTCTTGTTCACCTCTTCCCAGAACTCAACCTTCTCTTTAATCATAGAAACTACAAATACATACAAGCCAGTAAGTGTTGTACATTGTATAATACATGTATGAAGGACTCAGAGTTATAAGGCCTGTCCTCATCAGCTCGAGTTTGCCAAATAACCTGCTGTTTTAACTACCCAATCGCAAATTAACTACTGGTAGTTAATTTGCGTATTCATCAGCCCGCAGTTGCAATTAGCAGGATATTTGGTCGGGAAAAAATTTCCCAAGAAATCTCGGTCTTGTCTCCAAAATATCCCACTATTTGGGAAATAACAAGCTAATTTGCGCCCGTCCAAATACATGTAGTTTTGATGCGCGTATCGATCTGGTGAAGACGCAATTTCGAGCTTCGGGATAATATTCCGAGTCTGAAAATAGCGGGTTATTTGGCAAACTCGAGCTGATGAAGACATGTCTATAATGATCATCGCAGACTGTGTCCTTGCCAATCGCAAATTCCATTATCAAGAATCCATGCTCGATGTTTGATTAATACAACACATTCTAGACTTTGTAAACATAATGACCTATATTGGATAATGTTTTGTTGAAGGTAAACAGTGACTAATTTTGTGTTCCCACATGCACTATTGCTCCACCCTTTAATGTGCAATTACCTGAAGTTGTGGTGAAATGTCTAGGTCACCACATCCAATAATACAGTTAGCAACTGAATCATTCATACTCTTTGCTAAAAAAATTAAATGGTTATTTTGTTTTTGTGTGTTTTGTTACTCAAATATGAAAGGTGGACTGGCTGAATTAGGGATGGTCAACTATTTGTTAATGACGCAGTGATGTTTCACCAACACTTGAATTGAATTGAACAAAAAGCAAATCAATTTTATTTTTCAGATACAAAACTTCACTAAATTGATGAAATTTATCATAATCATGATTGTGGACATTTTGATATTTTTTTTTAGCAAGAGGGTAGTTACCATAGATTTCATGATATCACACATACATTTACATGTACATGTACTGCATATGTGTACAGGGTACTCCTATTATTATTTTGTTTAAATATCTTTTATTGCCTCATCAATCTTATCATGATTGGTAAACGTTTTATCAACATACTGAAATGGATTAAAAAAAGGGTCTTTGATACATTTCATGTTGATGGCCAACAAATCAATAGACTGAGAAAACGTCATATGTAGAGGTACCGGTACACTGTACACATGTGCATGTACTGTAGCTACTGCCAATATTGTGCAATTCTTGCCAAAGTTTTTCAAAAGATTATTTGATTATTAATGCCTAGGTCACATATAAACCGGGCCCCGTACGATTTTCCCTACCCGGCGGCTTGCCGTAGATTTAGAGACCGTACGGGAACCGTCCGATTTTCATTTCTACGGCATGTGTGGTCACATATTCTGCGGCGCCCGGGAGGTGCCCGGAGAAAATTGGTCGGGTGAAATGCAAGGCGCCCGTAAGGATGCCGGCCGGTAAGCTTACATGCTCGGTCCGATGAGCAGGTGCACCCGTGGCTCCCGGAAGGTGCCCTGCCGGGGCCCGGCCGGGGTCCTCAAGGCGCCCGGCCGGTTCCCGTGCGGTGCACCGAGCTATGTGTCCTCTGACATCCGCACCTCCTGTATTTAAAGCTCCGTTGTATATTTGTTATGCCGCCGTGAGGGGCCCGCACGGGCAATATTCATTCCAAATTGCCCCCGGACGGCAGACGCCCGGTGTTGTGCATATTACCCGGGACTCTTGAGGGGCCCGTGAGGGAGCCGTAGGGTACACGTACGGCACCCTTTAGCACCGCAAGGTGCCCGTAAAGATTTTTCATGAGAATTGACCCCAACAAATCATGAGGGGCCCGTCCGGACACCGTCCGGAGCCCGCACGGGATCCGTAAGGTGCCCTGCAGGCCCCTCACAGGCTCTCTTCGGCCTAACGGTCAGATAAAAACGCCGGGAGAATTGGGAGCCGCCGACTCAGCACCACGGCGCCCGTACGGCTTCAAAAACTGTCCCGGCGCCCGTAGGATCTTTACGGTAGCCGTCCGGACACCGGCAGAAAATTCCCAAAATGTCTGTTTTTACTCGCCGTACGGGGCCCGGAGTGTATATGTGAAAGCCCCATAAACAGCTGTTTGAAAGTTGGCCGAGTCCAAATGATAAACAGGTTTCCTTCAAACTTTCACTCTTCCAATACCTGTACTTTGCCTTGAACTTGTTCATTTAAATTTTCCCTATGAACGCCTTCCAAAAGGATTTGCACAGGAGGCCTGTCTTCACTAGCTCGGGATTGCCAAATATCCAGCTAATTTGCGTCGTCATCAGCCCGAAGTTGCAATTAGCGGGATATTTGGTCGGGATTGTCATCCCAAGATATCTTGGGATAGTTTGCAAAATATCCCACTATTTGGCAAAATATCCAGCTATTTGTCCTGTGCGTCTTCACCAGACCGAAGACTCGAAATATGCGCGAACGCTGAGCAAAATATCTCGAGCTAATTTCTCAAGGTCGAGTTTCAAGTTTCGAGGTGGAATCTCGAGCTGATGAAGACGCGATTTGTAACTTCGGGATCATTTCCCAAATCAGAAATAGCGGGATATTTGGCAATTTCGAGATGATTGAACCATTGAGGGGGACAGACATTATGGTGGGGGGGGGGGGGGGGTACACCTGTCATAAAATGATATGCTATTTTGTGTGTAAGAGGGGGTTCTATCATCTTCTTTTCTCCTTTCTCTATTCCTCCCTTTTCTTTGTCTCTCTTGTTGTCTTTTTCCAGTTCTTTTCCTTTTCTCCTCTCTCATTTGATTGAAGGGTGAGGGGCACGTGCCCCTCGTGCCAGAAATGAGAAAAAAGAGCCCCCCAAAATCATATAAGAGCCCAACAAAATTTGCATAGAGTTCAAAACAAATTAAAAAGTGTTATTTTCTTTCGAGCAATCTTGAAAAGTAGCCTCCCAAAATGTTTTAATTTTTGTTCTGTGCCCCGTGTAGCCACAAGTGTAGCTACATGTACAGGATTGGCATGAGTGTGCCACTTGCTGGCATGCTCCTAGCCTAGGCCCTGCTGGCGGCTGCCTTGCTGCAAGGCTCGGTGCCTGCTTGACTGACCGGAAAATAATTCAGGTGTACATATCATGGGCTACCAGTCATGTGATCTGCCCTTGTCCGTTCCTCTGTGACGGGTCGTGATGATAATGTCTCTATCTCCTTCAGTGGCTCTCAATTGGCAACAATCTATTCCCGTCATTCCCGTCCTACTGTAGTTGAACCCCATTGTCACACGCAAATGTTTTACAAAATGTATTACAAAGAGACTGTTTCAGAAAATCTCTTTAAATGAATAATTTATTTATTTCACACAGTTAGCACCTTTGTCATTGTGTATTTCGCATCAGTGAGTCAGTTGCTATGGTAACACAGATTTATATGTCATTTTGTCGTCCATTGTACAGTACCAAGATTAACTTGAGTCCTGGGATGTTTTTGTACACATATTCACACTTATTGCATGTACTTGTTGTATGTGATATCCCATTCCACCTCCCTCTCCACCTCGCCCTCCTCCCCCTCTCTACCTCCCCCTCCCCCTCCCCCCTCCCCCATCCTCATCCCCTTAAACCAAATTTACAGTACTGTTAATTGATGAGAGTCTCCTTAAAATACATAATGGGGATGATTAATTTCTTGTTTACCACAGGCATTCTAATTGCTCTCAGTCAGTAATTAGTGACTCTAATCCTTCTCATTCTCCAGATTTACGGCTTCCTCGACCACCATCATCTCTCTCTCTGATGAGCATCTCCTGACCGACGT
>JAVYIG010007729.1:0-75000 GCA_035222895.1 Strongylocentrotus droebachiensis | reverse complement strand
TGATCATTTATTTTCTGTTTTTGTTTGTATGGTAATGACTATCGGATAACATTTTTAATGTGTGGTGGGTTGAAAGGGCGCAAATAAAATTAATAATATTTTAATTTTCACCTTCAACATCATTATCACAATCATTCAAAGTCATCATCGCCATCACGATCATTATCATCATCACCACTATTAACATCACCATCACAACTATTAACATCACCATCATAATCACTGTCATGATCATCGCCATCACCATTGCCATCATCATACCGGTAATCACCATCAGCATTATCACCATAGCCATCATGATCATCCCCATCACCATCATCATAATCACCGTCAGCATTATCACCATAGCCATCACGATCATTGCCATCACCATCATCATAATCACCGTCAGCATTATCACCATAGCCATCATGATCATTGCCATCACCATTGCCATCATCATAATCACCAAAGCCATCATGATCATCACCATCAGTATTATCACCATAGCCATCACAATCATCATAATCATCATCCTAATCACTGTCAGCATTATTACCATAGCCATCACCATCATCATCATAATCACCATCAGCATCATCACCATTGCCATCATCATAATCACCGTCAGTATTATCACCATAGCCATCACCATCATCATAATCACCGTCATCACCATAGCCATCGTCATCATTATAACCATAGCCGGTTAAACACAAAATATATTATTAAGAGTTTTAAGACTACTGCTAATGATAAATAATTATAAATGAAATTGGACTAGGAATAATATTTCCATTTTATAATATTCATATTTTATTTATAAACTGACTTTGACATGTATGTTGAGAACTTGAGACCAGTGAAAAAAATACACGGGCTCAGGACGAAGTAGCCCCCGAAATGCCCAAAAGAGCCCATGAAGATCAGAAAAGAGCCCCCATAAATTTGCATAGAGTTCAATGCAAAACAAATTTTAGAGTGTTATTTTTACGCAGGCAAGCTTGAAAAGTAGCCCCCGAAAAATAAATACTAATTTTTCCACATGTGCACAAGTTGTAAAATGTAAGTGTTTAACTTTGGCTTTTTGTTTCAATTCTGCTTTGTTCATAATCATAATACAACTCGCACAAGGGAAATGCTGCTTATTTCTATGGCTGGTTGTAAAGTTTGAGTTGACCAGAACCAAAATAAAAGGCACAACCAAACTAGTTTGAGAATCCCTAAATTAATAATAGGTTCTATAATTATCTGAGTCTGACCAGACGCCAGAGACAGAGTCACTGTTTAACTCTCACAGTTCACAGTTGACTGTTAAATTCGTGTAAAAATAAAATGGATTAAGCAAAAATATTATCAAGAGATCTTGCTAATTTAATGGAATAGTACACGTAAGTCGAGGGCCCCAGATCAGATATGGCTTTGTTTTATGCCGGATCGGTACAGAAAAGGCTATGTATGGGACCGGTACGCGGTCACGGTGATGACTACGAAAGTGCGGCCATGTTGGCGAAACGTACACTTTTCGCGCCATATCGGCAAAAATGAGTGATTTTAACGTAGCCGTCACACAACTTCCGGTTGAAAATCGAAAAATGTGTAACTTTCATGGCCATAAAAGCTAATAAAATACATCGTGCATCAATCGAACTCTGCGCTTTTTCACTTCTGCCAACATTTTTCTTGTGAAAAATCAAAAAATTGGGGAAAAACATTGCTTATACCAGTCAGGAACACGCTAAATGCAAGGTAATGTCAGAATACCTCCTACGAAAGAAGGGAAATATGGACACATTTCAATGAATATTTACAATCACTTAGATGCGGTAAAATTAGGAAAATTTCATATCAAAATACGTAGAAAAGTATGGAGATACACTTACCCCTACATGCTACGCAGCACAGTAAAAGCCATAGCAGCTGTGATAAAGTTTGTTGACCTGTGCAAAAGTCTCGCAAAATCTCGCAAATCGCGGGACACGAAATACGACGGTTTATCGCACTTCCGGGTGCTGTGTAAATTTGGGCATTCTGCCTAATTATCGCGGGCGTTGCGGACTGACTGAACAGCTCAGGTTGAAATGCCTATTATTATATTCATTGGAACATTAGTTCACAATGTTTAGATGTACAGTATAAATACACGTACATATAGTCCCGCATGCAGCAGCATTTGCACTGTATACCGGTAGGTCCAGAAGTTGAGGCTGAAGTATCCGCATTTTGTAACCATACACATGTACACCTGTACATGTATATTTAGAGCTACTGTAATGTATTCATACAGAAGGACTTGGTTACACATTGCACCTACCACAAACCAAATACCTTCTCAAGCAGTTAGTAAGAAGAACGTTGGTTGAACTTGTAATGAATGGCTCAATCTGATCATGGACCTACTATGATCCAATTGAGTCATGCCCTAGTGTACGGTGTGGAATAGAATTCACAGAACCACAAACTCATCAGAAGACATGTTCTTATTAAATAGCTCCATGTACACTGCAACCAAAAAACATCAATTTTTCTCACATTCCAGTGTTTCGCGGGTAGATGCATAGCAAAAATCAAAAAAAAAAATATATATATATATATATTTTTTTTTCTCTTTGTATTTTTTCTTTCTTCGAAATCCACCTCTAGTCTAGAGTGTGGTTTTTTTCAACGGCACCCAAATTTTCACCGATTCTTTTGCAGTGTAAAAGCAAACTTTGAAAGATACTGATTTTTGCTCACATCACTATCCTCGCTTCCGTTCTAAGGATGCGCACGACTCACCAAAAAAATCGGTATGAGCAAACTTCAACGGTTTTCTCCAGTAGTGTAAATGGAAGACCACAAAGTCAACGATTTTTCAACGTGGTGTTTTGGATGTGTAAACAGGCCTTCAGTCTGCCCTCTGGCCTCTAGCTTGCTTCAGAGATTTCATCTCTCTAGAGATGGCATGAGTTTTGGAATCAAGAGGGATGGATTCAAGATCAAACCCAAACTGTGGTTTTTTCTTTTATGAATAATATTCCAGGAATTTCGATCTATGAGTAAGTCATTTGCCATAATCTGTAAAGGAAATAAAGTTGTGTACCTCACCTCACTGCGAATTACATGCAGTTGTACTTCCAAGATTTAAATGTGAGTTCTGGTCATCCAATTGCATTGTGAAAGAAAGGTGTGGAATGGATCAGAAAAAGTTGATCATGTAGAATGTAAGTATTTACTGTAAAGTGTACTGCAAAGTTCTGGAGTCATCAAAATCATATTGAATTTGGCCCAGTCTTGGTAAAGTAACAAGCACTGTACACAGAAAGATGTTTATGGGACTACACAAATGGTGTCAGGGCTACCAACCTTGATTTCCTAATCTCTCTCTGCTCATTACTCAGCTGGTATACATTTTCTACCAAAATTGTTTGGCAAATGACATTTATTTGTAACCTTGAACATTCAGTGTAAGTTTCATTTGATTCTGTGTCTCTGTGAGAATTCATTTTTTCTTTTTTACCAGAACTCAAGTTTATCTTTAAAGGGGACAAGCTTATGGTACATACTGCATAGCTGCCGACCATTCCCCTATTGTTATTGAACCATAGATTTCTCTCTTTTTCTGAAATACTCTGCATGAAAAGTATGCAAAATCGACTGTATTTCTTATTTTGCCTGGAGAGATTCTTAATTTTGTATGTGAAGGTTGGCAGGTATGCATAGGCCCATGTTCACTCTCATTCTGTCTTAAATGGCCAGACATTTGCAAATAAAATCTTGAGCATTAGATCCTTGCGTATACAGTACATGCAAATATGGGCAGGGCAGTCATGTTAATTTATGCCTTTGATGTAATGTTTACACGGCACTCAGTCACCTCACACCTGTATGAGTAGTGAAAGGAATACGCCTACCCGTTAGTCAAACATTAAACATCTTCTCTCCTTTGCATTTGTATTGTGATGGCAATGTTTGCACAAAGCAATATTCCAACACTGTATTATTACCTGCATGTACAGGTGTACATTATAATGTGATACAATCTTATGACAACAGAGGTTTAGGGCATCATTTCATTGCACTGCATATATCTTGGCTGGTGAGTTTGTGACCACTGTTTATCAATACCCTCCTAAACAAGTTAATCTGTACTTTATGTATACCGGTATTTAAATAGTTGTCAAATTTGTAATAGCGTTTAATACTACGTTTCTAAGCGCTTTCATCGTACAGTATAATTATTATTACTCCTGTCATTAGATTCAGTTGCTAATCTGCTCATGATAGTGCACATGCTCCACTCCCTGAGGAGTATTCCAGCCATGCTCCATTTTCCATACACACTCATGCCAATCCAACCATATTAACAATCGTATCGTACTAGGTACCCATTTAACACCTGGGTGGAGAGTGGCAAATTGAAATAAATATCTTGTACATTGTACATTGTAATTCTTCTCATTTATTTAAAAAGGCTGTTCGATGACACCAACATTTTCCTGTCACTTGCCTCTAGGTACCTTGCTGTTTATACATGTGCACGTTCAGTTGAAATGATGCAGTCTTTGTACACTATTCGGAAAAGAAGAATGCAACCGTAAAACAAAGCCATCTGCTCGCATCTATTTATAAAATGACGATGATATGGAATTACGGCCCAGAGCACTTTCTAAGATATTGCACGTGTCTTGTTGGAAACTAGTGCATGTTAGGAGGAGTGACTTCTGTTGATATTTAGTCTGGAAGTTTGTCCGTCGTTGAAATGGACCATGATGGTGGAAATGGGATATAGGCCTATAGCAGGGTATTCACCCTGTAGGGTCGTTGCTATAAAGCTTCAAAAAGGCCTGTCTTCATCAGCTCGAGTTTGCCAAATAACTAGCTATTTTTAACTATCCCGATCGCAAATTATCCAGTTAATTTGCGTCTTCCTCCGCCTGCAGTTGCAATTAGCAGGATATTTGGTCAAGAAATTATCCAGAGAAATCTTGGTCTTGTTTCCAAAATATCCCACTAGTTGGGAAAAAGCAGGCTAATTTGCACCCGTCCGAGCTAGTTTTTGATGAGCGTATCAGTCTGGTGAGGACGCAATTTTGAGCTTCGGGATAATATCCCGAGTCTGAAAACACCGGGTTATTTGGCTAACTCGAGCTGATGAAAACAGGCCTAAGAAGAAAGTTTGTCCAAGTCGTGACCTTGGTGACTTGTTTACGAATCTTGACATTTAACTTGAGATGAGACGTAGTTCACTGTCCGAGAGGGACGCCTGTAGACACCAAACGAAAGACAACATGTCAACTATAGCTTGACCTTAATTTTAAAGACTGGTCTTTGTTTATTTGGCTATAACCTTTATTCTTGTTCTTCACTTTCATATCCCATGTCCTCTTGTGTCTTCTCAATTTTTAATTGAACTTGTCATTGGTATCGTCTCTTTCTTCAAACCATTCCTTCCGTAGTGTGGTACATTTATGTCAATTAACTTTCATTATTTTGTTTTAAGGGCTTTAATAGCTCTTCTACATGTAGTTTTCTTCTCAATCAGGTACCTACATGTACCTGATACCTCTGTAGTTGTCCTTTCTTATTCTCCTTCTCTTTCCAGCTTGTCTTTTTTCTTTCTTCTGTGTATAGCTGAATGAGTCATTTATTTCTAACTCTATCTAATAATTGCGGTATTCTCCTCCTTTTTGTTTGTTTGTTTGTTTTCCTGCTGTTCTCATTTGTTTCTCACAAAGGTCTGCATCATTCAGACTGTCTGCCCATTGTTGTGGGTAAATTAACGTGTACAAACGTATCTACGACATTTCTCCTTGTCTTTCTCCCTCTCCCTCTTTCTCTAGCTTTCACTCCTGATAGTTAAACATTCAGTGATTCAGATTCGATAAAACATCTGCCTAGCTTTAGAGTCCTCATACATGTACATGTATGGTATTGTTGTCAAATTGAGATCATATCTCATATAGACACTGCAAGTACAATCAAACCTGCATTATGATTCACTCTCCTTGCCTACTGATATTTCTTTTTTCTACTTTCTTTTTTTTTTCTTTTTTTTCTTTTTCAGTAATTCAATCTTGATCTGGACTATCAATCATTATAATTGGTCCGTCAAGTCATACCTTTTTCCGAGAGGAAAGGGGGTGTAGGTTTTGTGAAGGGAAAGGAAAAGTTTTGGTTTGCGGCAAGGTCCTCTATATTTGAGGTGAGGTCAGCCCTAAGGAGTCTTGGGAGGGGGGGGGGGGGGGGGGGGGGGGTCAGAGGAAGGGTTATTTTGTGAGTCATCAAGAATTCAACAGAATGGGGAAAGTCCTTTCTTTCCCCCTTGTTTCTTTTTTTTTGTGAAGATATTTGAGAGATGAGATGAAGGAGGAGAAGTTCAAAGGGTAGTTTGTTCTATTGTACTTTCGCAGTAGTGAGAGTTGTTGCAGTCATTTTTCAAAAGTTTTTGAAAAAGTTTTTTTATTAGCTATCCATAGCCTTTTCACTCTTTGCTCAGGTACATGTCTGTGCTTTCCAGAAGAAAAAGTATGGTGCAGGGCTTGACACTATAGGGGCCAATGCATGTGGGCCCTGGAGATTTAACTCCTGGGGAGTGCTACAGTATTGCTTGGAATAAAGTTGACGGTCTCACACTGTGTCACGTGTGAATGCATGCATTATCCCATAGACCTTGGTGTGACTTGGTGGTAATGTGTCTACTTTATTTCAAGCAATACTGTACATGAAGACTATATAAGATCGACTTTAAGTTGGACTTAACAATGGCAGGCCGTTCATGCTACTGTTTTCTCTCACCATTTACTAGCATTGGTCTCTCAAGGGACGTACAAATCATGGTCACAAATCTACAGAACTTACATTTTTTGATAGTTCATTCTTGAAGGAACAAATACCTAAAGATTGTAATGGTGAGACTAGCCTATAATCTAGGCGGAGTGCCGAGCTTTTTTCTTTGCTGCTAGACTAACCTTAAGCAGAACGTCTGATACGGCGAGACTACGAACCGTGAGCCGCGAAGCGGCTCACCGCCTATAATCACTGGTCGTATTCATGAGGTTTTTTTGTACGAAAAACTGCCACGGATTCATGGTCGATAATAAAAAAAAAAAACGACTAAAGCTAGACCAGTGATTATAGGCGGTGAGCCGCTTCGCGACTCACGGTTCGTAGTCTCGCCGTATCAGACGTTCTGCTTAGGGTTAGTCTAGCAGCAAAGAAAAAAGCTCGGCACTCCGCCTAGATTATAGGCTATGGTGAGACCAACCAGTGGCATGAATAGCCTGCCGTAGTTAAATTAAGTCCAACTTAAAGTCGATCTTAGTCTTTGTGAAACACTCCCCAGACCAGACCAGGCCCAATGCACATAACCCTACTTATTCAATCAGAACCCTTTGTGAAGAATATGAGTATGGACTATGGAGCACAGGCCGCAAGGATGTCTTCTCCTCTCTCATGGCTTCCCCTTCCCTTCCCTTCCCTTCCCCTTCCTTTTTATTTTTCATCTCATCATTGCCCTAGCTCTTCCTTTCATCCTGATGAGGATGAAAAGGCTGGATGATGGGTGGCTGGAAGGCATCATCAGAATCAAACTGACAGCTCAGGAAGGGAGGAAGATCAATCACTTAGAGCTTGATCAGACTTAGGGATGAAAATTGAAATTGCGTGTAAGGAAACGTTACAGGAGCATAAAATGTATACACAAAGGATAAAAACATATAAAGAAACGTCATTTGAAGCACTAATTTAGAAGAGGTTGATTGACATGACAGCTGGTCAATCATCAAGGCGCGCTCATGATTAGCTCCGCCCAGTTATGCAATGTTTGTATAATATACATGTTTATGACAGAGCGGGACCCTGTTCTGTTTTTTTTGTAGATTTTTCTTTCGAACCGATGCTCATCATCATTTTGCTACACAACACTTCTGTTTAATACATGTATACAATGTTTACACTAGAAGTAAGGTACGTTGCTTTTCGTATAGCTTCACGATTCTTGTTTAGTGATACGATGACTTCTGCTAGTATGAACACACGGTTATGCATCAAGCAATACTAATTACTATGAGAATAGCCTTCAGGAAACCATTTATTGTCAGCTTGGAGGCTTTTCCATTGCCATTTGAACCAGACATATTTGATGAGCATACACCATTCTTCCCCTATCATCTTGGATTTAAAGGCACACTGTCCTACTTGTAGCTACTTGCTCCCTCTATATAGAAAACTTCCCAAATCGGTGCCTGTTGGTCCCCCATGATCCTCTTTTTCTTATGTTAAATGAGAGCTGAGTTAATGAGATAGCCACCTGTCACAGTGACCTCGATGGCTCGCTGTGTGGTCTAATCCCTTCTAGCTGCAGTAGTAACGCCTACCTTTAAAATAAGGAATCTCTTCTTGAGACGCTCAACATTGATGAATTGTCTGTTGAGAGCCAGAAGGGTGTTAAGTTTAATAAAGGTAATGCCCTTCTGACTTTGCACTCTACAGATGAAATTATCTTGAAACAAGGAGTATGCGCCTTCTTTATTTCTCTCGAGTCTTGATTATTAATAATTTATTTGCTAAGAGCCAGAAAGGCCTTACTTTGTATGTAAACGTAAATGTACAGTGTATCAGTTAAAGATGAAGTTGAGTTCTGGTCATGCGATTGCATTGTGAAAGAAACGGTGTGGAACCGACCAGAAAAGGTTGATCATCTAGCATATAAGAATTTGTGTGTATTGCAAGGTTCTGGAATCATCAAAATGATAAGAAATTTGGCCAAGTCTTGGTAAAGTTACAAACACTGTACACAGAAAGATGTATATGGGACTACACGAACACGTGGCGTAAAAAGCCGGCCCCTCCGATTTTTACGATGTTACATGCATATTTAGAATATGAAGGCATTTGAAGAGCCATGCTTTTCAGGGAACATGTCTTATCTGATGTTCTTCCACACTTTCATAATAAGAATGAGTTATGCTCGCAAATTATTTTTCACCTCTTCCCAGAACTCAACCTTCTCTTTAACGACCTTCTGGCTCTCTCTCTCTGCAGATGAAATTGTCGTGTATTTATTTTTTTATTTGGTATTATTTCAACAAGTTAGAACTGTATTGTAGAACCTTAAAGGGATCTGGTAACTTTGTCTCAGATTCTGAAACAAAATTCTGGATTTAGCTCATGATGCAATGATATTAATAAACCTTTAGGTCAGTCAGGAACCCCATGACTTTTACAAGCCGATCGCCTGTCTGATTATCAAGATATTTATGATCGGAATTACAAATTTTGAAAACCGTTCGCCTGAGGGTTTTCATAACACTACAGTCTATTGGGAAAAACGAGTATGGTAAAACCGGTCACTCAAAGATTTTTACTTTTTTGAGGCCTTTCTTGACCATTTTGAAGCGCAATTTTTTTAGGGCTTCAATATTACACCATATCACAGACACTGATAACACGTAGGGCCGTGTATCTCAGATTTAACATTGTTAAACGATCCCTTTAACTCGGCTAAAGGATGTTTGTTCTAGATCCCTTGTAAATTACATTGAGCCAATTTACTTTTGGCTCTCTGCAGTCTAAGACATCATCTACATCTTGTAAAAAGGAGCGCCTTCCTTCCATGGTTGTAAATTGTCTCATAATAATTATGCATGTATTGAGTTTGAGTTATGTAATGCCCCTTGCAATATATGCAATTCTTTAATATATGGCACTGTATGCCCTTGGACCTGTCATTTTTGGATAGGTTTATTATGATTTGCTAGCTCTTTGTCCTTCCCTGGTATTTAGGCTGTAGTGCAGTGACTGGAAGTAATTTAGAAGGCGAAGACCAAAGAAAATGACTGAAATATTCCTCTCTACTGCATATTGTGTAACGATTTATGAAAATAAAAGAAAGATGAAGAAAAAGGAAAGCATATACCGGTATTTGCTTAAAAAGCCTGAGATATCTTTGGTTAAATTGTCTTTAATAAATCAAATTGAATATCCTGCTCAACGGCATAAATACTGGCCTTTGCATGAGTTTTCAAGTTTTCCAAAACCCATGTACACGTAGACGTTTTGTACATATATATTTATTAAACATTTTTAACCGTATCTGAAAATGCAGCTTTCTATTTGCGTGACGATTCATGGAGCACTTTTTATCAATCAAAACATTCCTTCACTTGGTTAGAAAATGATTCCTGACTCACTGCATTTTGTATGAATTTACGAAGCATTCCAGGCTTCTAAACGGCAGTCGTATTATTAGATTAAGTTTAGAGAATGTAGCCACATCACTCTGTTCCAGTTTATGTTCGTTGATTCTATCAAAGGCCACTGATTGGCTAAATCTGTTTGTTCGATTGTCAGGAATTGGCTTGCCTCAACTCAACTCGGAGTGATGTCATTTCGATTTCCCATTCAAGGCACTTCCCGTACTTTGACCAGTTAAAGTAGGCCTGTCCTCATCAGCTCGAGTTTGCCAAATAACTAGCTATTTTAACTATCGCGATTGCAAATGAGCCAGTTAATTTGCGTTTTCATCAGCCTACAGTTGCAATTAGCAGGATATTTGGTTGAGAAAAAAATCCAGAGAAATCTTGGTCTTGTTTCCGAAATATCCCGCTAATTGGGAAAAAGAGGGCTAATTTGCGCCCCTCCGAGCTAGGTTTGTAATGATGGTATTAATATTAATAAATAATAATAATAATAAATATTATTATGAAGCGCACTTTTCTAATTACTTACTCAAGGCGCTATACAAAACAAAATACACAAAATACACAAATCTCTGGTCTGGTGAAGAGTGAAGTTCAAGCAATTTTGAGCTTTGGGATAATATCCAGAGTCTGAAAATAGGGGGTTGTTTGGCTAAACTCGGGCTGCTGAAGACAGGCCTAATATGTATGTGGTTTGAGGATCGTAAGCCCAGTCAGAGAGTTGCTCCCATCCTTTTTTTTGACAGCTCCTGTCTCTTCATTGTTAACTGTCTTTCCTCTTTCTTTTCTTCCTTGTTCTCTCTCTCCCCTTCTCTCTCTTTCTCTCTCCCCCTCTCTTTCTCTCCCCTCTCTCTCTCCCCTTCTCTCTCTCTCTCTCTCTCCCCCTCTCTTTCTCTCCCTTTCTCTCTCTCCCCTTCTCTCTCTCCCCCTCTCTTTCTCTCCCCTTCTCTCTCTCTCCCCTCTCTTTCTCTACCCCCTCTCTTTCTCTACCCCCTCTCTTTCTCTCCCCCTCTCTTTCTCTCCCTCCCCGTTCCCTCTCTCTCCCTTAAATTACTTTAAAAATTACAAAACTTGGTAAGGGTATGAATAATTTAGCTGTTGACTGTATGTTCATATACGAATGTGCAAAATAAATAATTAGCAGGATTGAAGGTGAAGTATGTGAAAGGTCTTTCGGTACATCAGTCAAGTTGTGAATGCGAGAGGGATGTTCAAATCCAACAATTATGTCTGAATCCCTCTATGATCAATTGTCAATGCTGGAAATCAATGTATCTTTAAAATACACTTTTATTCTGAAATACTTACATTATAGTATACTTGCAGGCTTTTATGTCGGCAGGTGATTTTATTAATTTTCAAACCCTTTCAAAGTCTATTTTTGTTCTTGTTTTTTTTTTTTAATAAATAAATAAATTAATTAAAAAAAATAACAAATAAAAAAATAGGGCCTACTTAAATTGTTTTCCATACACATGCATAGATTGATCTGCAATGGATGTAAGTAGGTTACTATATTCCATTGTCAAACAAGTACAATGTGTGGTTATTCTACACCGAATGCAGATATTTTTTCTTGAGGCTAACGGACAAAAACTAATTGCATCTAAACCAGGCTAGCCGAGACTGGATGCGTATGGATTGTATTTCATGGTTGGTTGCTTGAAATGATGGTAACACTCACAAGGCCTGTTTTCATCAGCTCGAGTTTGCCAAATAACCCGATATTTTCAGACTCGGGATATTATCCCAAAGCCCAAAATCGCGTCCTCACCAGACCGATACACTCATCACAAACTAGCTCGGACAAGCGCAAATTAGCCCGCCAATTCCCAAATAGTAGGATATTTGGGAAACGAAGACAAAAATTTTCGGGATATTTTCTCGACTAGATATTCCGCTAATTGCAAGTGCAGTGATGAAGACGCAAATTAACTAGCTAACTTACGATCGGGATAGTTAAAATAGTGGGTTATTTGGCAAACTGGAGCTGATGAAGACAGGTCTAGAGATAGTTATACGGACGGCTCATCCTGTTGATTGGTTGTTTGGCTGCGAGGTGTCCATTTGATTTGTCCCGTCTCAGCCCAGGCGTAAAACCCTCCATATTTATAGATGGATTTAATGCACTGGCGGATCCAAGAGGGAACAGGGTGCTCTCCCCCTCCCCTTATCCCCCAACCCCATAGAGGAATGGAGAAAAGGAGGAAGAAGAGGGCTGCTGACCTTTTTTTTCCTTGCATTATAATTTTCGAACTTGCCCCCCCCCCCCACCCCCCAATCAGCCAGAGAATCCTGGACCCGCCACTGTAATATTGATCATGGAAATTGCTAGGTCTCCGCCTGGTTTATCCTGCCATGATTGGAAAGCCTAGTGGTATACAGCACCAGCTTGGTGGGAGTGATCCGCTTTGCTTCAGAGCTTTGTGACCAATCAATCATAAAATGCTTTTCCTACTCTGACTGAGATTTAAACGTGAATTAGCAAGGGGTAGGCAAGATTCTAGCCATCATAAAATTATAGCCATGTTCATAGTTCATACATGGAGTCACACTGTACTTTCAATATTTGTTTACAGTAACTATCTTTGTGCTTTCATCTTTTTGGGGGGTATTTCAACAAATATACTTATATTCCTTTTTTTTTTAATTTGGAGGGGGGGGGGCATGAAATAAGTTAAAAGAAAAATCTGAAAAAATTTAGGCATGAACTATCAATAACACACTTATTGCCCTTCTTGCACTCAGCAGAGAAAAACATATTAAATTATATAATGATGATAATAAAATGGCTTCTTATATAACACTCATATTTGTCATGCAATAACACCCCCCCCCCCCCCCCCCAAGTAACTAGCTCTCAGGCCTTTCAGGTACCCATCTACACCAGGGTGGAGAGTGGCAGATATACATTGTAGATTAACATCTTGCCAAAGGATGTTACTGAACCCTGTGACTTGTGATCTACAGTCTGGTAAAAAAACAACACCTCTTTGGCACTTACCCCTTGTTTTATAGTCTTGAGAAGAATCTAGGAAGCAATTTTATGTTTTTTTGTGATATGAAAGTATAGGGGGATGAAGAAGGAACTTGGGATGAAAAGGATACATCTGAACCGTACCGGTATGCATGAATAAAATCATATGTAGAGTTGAATAGTTCACCAACCACTTTGTTCACTGCATGTAGGTGGTCCTTGATAGACCGTTCTCGTATATCCTGCATGTGGGTCGCATTCAGGGTGCATTCAAGCGACACTTTTTCACCCTAGAAACACTGTTTTTAAAACACGGTTGTATTCAAGCGATGCTTAAAATGCCAACATGAAACGCTAAAAATGGCTTAAACGAACGGAGATCTCAATCATGAAACGTCATTATCGTGGCCTGCTTCTGGTTAAACCGACAGTTGACTGTAAACAAACTCAGAAAGCATGCAGCGAAGTTTATACTTCCTGGGTCAAACTGCACAGTGTGATGAGCAGTAACTTGGCTTGAAATGAGCAAGAATCAGCGTTGATGAAAAATCACTTATACGCTCTCTCACAGTACCCGTGCTTTTTAACCGCGTTTTGATTTGTGATTCATGTTTGTCATTCTACATGTACCTGTAGCTTCAAAAAATCGCTTGAACGCACCCTCAGACGAAGTATAGTTGAAGAGAGATCCCCGTGTGGGCCCCCTAGCTACTGTCACGCTGTCCATCGATTCCGCTCAAAGACATACTCTTCGCCTGACTCATTCAGCCTCTTTGGTCGGCACTGTCAAGCATGCTTCAAACCCTTGCCTGTTCACACTGCTGGGGACTTGGTGTAAGGAATAGGGTCATCAGTCGATATCATGGATAGATCTACATGTACATGTACAGAAAATAGGCACATTCACACACAAGACAAAGAAATTAAGTCAAATTGAAATTTCATATTGGGTATATGAATTTTATTTCAACTCATTTCCACTGACCTTGCTGATATCATGGAGCGCTCCCCTGACCTTCGCTAGAACTGAGATGGCACAGCAAATTACTATGGTTACCGGTTATTGATTTTTGTATAAATGCACTATAAATATCATTTGAGTCCTGATCAAAATTTAAGTTATTAGAGATTCATAAATAGTTCAGATAGAAAAAGAGTGCGATTCTGGGTTTTCTTCTTTTAAAATCTTACGATGTATCATTATTTTTTTTTTTTATTAACACTCTTTTTAAATTTTGTATCACTATTAAGGCATAAAATCTACTGTATGTAGCTTGTTTGGAAAGTCACTATTATCATTATTCTGTGCCACATATTTTTCACATTTTAACAATGGGCACTTGCATACATGTACATACCCAATAAATTTCGACCCCAACCCACCCCCCCCCCCCCCCCCCCCCCGGCACACACACAAAAAGGTCTGCACGGAGGACCGCTGCGTGTGAACGGAGCCAATGATGGCCAATTTAAAACATGGTTGCACCCTTGCAGCTCATTACGGTCTTTCCTCACCATTATTCCCTTGATGTTTCATCTTTTGAAAGGGGTACTATAGAATGGATGCATCTGATCCTTATCAGAACACAGACGCCTATCTTCCTGCCATAGCTAACTGTTGACTGTCTTCTTAACCCTACGACCCCTTTCATACAAAGGGGTCTGTGAAGGTTTAATCCGGACTCGGTCCAGTCCAGACCCCAAAGTGATCGGAAAGAGGTTTATTAGTTATCAGCATCTCTTTGATCAGCACTCGGTGAGGAGCTTGACTCGCTTTAAGAGGAGGGTTGAACCCGGACTTAATCAGGACCAGATATGTCGAGACTGAAAATTCTTCATAATGTGGCATGAATGGTATCTGCATAATTTGATGGGGATAAAAAAGATTTGTTAAACATTTTTCATCTGTAGATTCAGCTCATACTCAAGTTATTGTTTCTGTCCCCACTGAAATGTATAGGTGGGTGTGGCATTGTAAACAAACAAAAAACATGGATTCAAAATTTCTTTCACCCTGTTCAATTATCTTCTGAGATCTTGCCAATAATCTTATTATGTATGTAATACAATTCAGATCTAAGGTGAGTTCAAGGAAGATATGACAATTAATACTTGTCATACACAGATTACAGATTTTGTTGCTTCATTAATTGTATCCAAGTTAAGAGCATTTTACCTGTACCCGTAAATCTGTCTTTAACTCTATTTTCCATAGTGAAGATGGAAGCTGTACGTCAACAATACAGAGTATTTCCAGAGACCTTTTCCACTACTATTCCGTCCATGTAATACACTCCTTATTGGCTAGGCAGGAAACGTTGCTATGATCAAAGCATTAAAAGGTTTGCCAAGTGTGAACATGTTGATTGCCGAGATAAGACATACACAAGCAAGTTCTGGGCCGAAGCATGCCAAGTTTCATCCCAAAATAGAGCTTCCAGACTTGTTAGGAAATGTAGAAATACGAATTGCTGCCGTTTTTATGTTAGGTACTTCTGTATGAGGACATCCACTTTGAGGTTCTTAACAAGGAAAAGCCTAAGTCTGTATCAACCAATGCTAGTTGTACAGTTGCTTACAATGTACATGTACTGGTATGTAGCTTTCAATTTGCATTTGGCCAACAAACATTCTATGATGTGCACATTATTTGGATGATAACAATGAACATTAGCTGTATTTATTTTAAACTGCGAGCAAATATCTTCAATTATCCTCACATTCTGGTGTATCGTCGGAAGTTGCTAAGCAGCTACTGTCAAACACAACAAAAAAACAAAAACAAAAAAACACGACAAAAAAACAAAAACAAAAAACCCACCTCTGTAGTATGGTTTTCATCGGTGAATGATTCCAGATTTGTGGCACGTGAGTCTCCTTGCTTCCGTGCAATCGCATGCGGAACAACGCCAAACTCAACTTAAACAATTCTTGTTTCTTATTTTGAATCAGATCATGCCCTAGCTTTCACTAACCTAGCTGTTAGTCTCATTTTCTGCTTCTATTTAAACCAACTTGATATCAGGGTGGACTTCCCCTTTAATGTAAGTAGTACTTTATACCAATGGATAGGCTCCAGTTTATAATTCAACCACAATAAATAAAAAAGGGGTTAATACAAAAACTTTATAGGGCCTCATTTATGGGATTGGGACTTGATTCATGCCGATTAAGGAAGTACAAGTAAATGGCAAGCTATTACAGAATTTAGAGAAACCATTCAAGATAAAATGAAGGATGATGTCGATCACAAAATCTAAATATTTCTGTTAAATTATCTGATAATTTCTTTTCGATCAGCAGACCTCAAGATAATATTTGCTCATTAATTAGGGCCAAGGTACTAAAGTTTTCAGCAGCTTTATCTTCCCAGTACAAGGTCATGGGTTAGAAGTAGGAGGTATAGGAACTAAGAATCGACCCTCTGCTGTGTCTCGTTATTCATTAGAGTTTTGAGTGAGTCATTAAAACAAAGTTCAGGGTCAAGTCAAGAGGGTCCTGTGTTTTCTATGCCAGTAAACCTGAATTGTTTGGCATGATTTATAGAGGAGAATAAAATGTACCGGTAAAGGTTTCCGAGATTGATCCAGAATTCCAGATAATGACTGTCAGGGATGATCAAGACATTCTGGCATGATATTGTCATCAAAGAATTGAAGAGGAAGGGTGACCCAAAAGTATCGAGTGCCCCCTTCCTCCTCATGAAATATAAATTAAATTTTGAAGGCACAAATTTTATCATCATTTTGTTTTTCTCTCAAAATCTCTCAAAATCTGGCATTCTGAAAGTATTCATCTGAGTTTTATGGATTAATTGGAGATAAATCTGAATTTACTGAAGATTTGTTTTCTTTTCTTTTTTTTTCTTTTTTTTTTCTCCCCTCAACAGGGATTTTATTGATTTTCATTTGAAACAAATTAACAAATTTACTGAAGATGCGATCAATGGGGTTTGAAATGTTGTTTGCAAATGTTAATTTGGAATTTTATTGTAATATATGGCTTTGCTACCAGAAAAGATATGATGGCGAAGATGGTATTCTGTTTTGGTGTAGCCCATACAGTATTCATGCTCGTACAGTCCGTCAGATGATTGTCTGAGGATATCATCAGATTATTCATTTGTTTGTTTATTCATTTCATTTTCCCCCAAAAAACATAGCTAAAGCAAATAAAAATACAGGTGTATACTAAGGCAGAGAATATTCAGTTTATACTAATAACTTTAAATGAAATAGGAGAACAAAGGAAAAGCCCATGGTGGCCTTGTTTAAAAAAGTTCCCCTTATCTGACGTATCTGCATCATACATAACATAGTTGGTGTTGTAAACCAGCATACATATCTCCTATTTATGTTAAAACTGTGGCATATGTTTTTTCTGTATTTTGTTTGCCTAATAAATAGAGAATATGCGACATTGAATGTGTAATAGTTCAAACAAAGGATTGAATTAGTTTGTGTTTTTTAGCCTTCTTGTAACATTATCTGCTTGTATATGATGAGCATGCATGCGGCTTGATATGACATTGATATTGACTCAACCGAGATGACATCTGGTGTCTTTCTTCTCCAATGACAAACCACATTCTAATTAAATTCAGATACACTGTGAGTTATCATGTTGGGGAGCGTGGCGTAGTTCCTGGAAGCTGGGTGGAGGGGGGGGGGGGGGGGGGGGGGGGGGGGGGCAACCATATCACCTAAAAAAAGGCTGTGTCCGTTCGCCTTCCCTGAATTCTCAATGGCTTCCCTGAAAACAGATGTCTTGTACTGAAGTCTCTTACGCATGATATTAGAAAAGAAGTTGCATTTATGTGTTTACCATTTACCATGTTACATACACAAGTATGTGATAACTGATTTATTACATGAAAGATAAAAGTTTATAATGCCAAGTTGGACAGTTTATTGTCGTAGGGTTGTGAATTCCTTTTTCCAATTCCATGTTGACTTTACCATAAAAGGGCATCATTGTCTGAATGTTGATGTCATCTTTATTGTAGGGATTTTGATCATGAGATTTTTTTTTTAATTAGTTGAAGAGGAAATACTCATACATTTATACATGTACGTACTAATCAAAATCATGAAAATGAGCTTTAAAGTTACTTAAAGCACGTTTTACGTTGAGAGTGAGTTTCTAAATGGTGATTTTTATTCATGTTCTTGCTTCGCTAGATCTGGCTTTAAAAAAAAGAAAACACATTCTTCTTTTTTTTAATTGAACCAGGAAACTTTTCGCCTCTTCTTTTGTGCTCTAAATTTTGATATGATAATCAAATGTACTATTCTTATGCATATAGTGAGCGTGGTGCATCATTCATGTACACATGCAAGCGTGTTTTTTTTTCTCGAGAGAGAGAGAGAGAGAGAGAATCAACACTGCTGCAGTAAATTTGTTTTTATTAATAAATAGGTGACCTAAATATGCAATCACTGCCATCTATTTTGAGAAGCTTGCTTCCTGAGATACACATCACTGTTGGTGATTGCTAACAGGATAATACAGCTTGCTTAGAGCCAAAAGGGCATTCACCTTATGTAAAAGTACACATGTGTGTGAGTGTGTGTGTGAGTTAAGGCCCTTCTGGCTCTCAGCTGATGAAACAATTGTACTTGCAGCAAGGCTACAGACTTGATAGTGGAGGGACAAACTGCATACCGGTACCTACTCTACTGAAATCTAAATATATTTCCTTCCTCTTTTGTTGGAATTTACTTCCAGCATGTTGCAGGTCATTATTTTTTTAGTAGTAGTAGTATTAGTAGTAGTAGTAGAAGTGGTAGAAGTAGTATACATTTGTATGTAGCTCTAGAAGAAGTAGTAGTAGTTCTAGAAGTAGTGGTAGTAGTAGTAGTAGTAGTAGTAGTAGTAGTAGTAGTAGTAGTAGTAGTAGTAGTAGTAGTAGTAGTAGTAGTAGTAGTAGTAGTAGTAGTAGTAGTAGTAGTAGTAGTAGTAGTAGTAGTAGTAGTAGTAGTAGTAGTAGTAGTAGTAGTAGTAGTAGTAGTAGTAGTAGTAGTAGTAGTAGTAGTAGTAGTAGTAGTAGTAGTAGTAGTAGTAGTAGTAGTAGTAGTAGTAGTAGTATGAAGTAATAGTAGTTGTAGCAGGCAGTAGTAGTAGTATTATTCATTGGTATTAATATAATTTTGTTGTACGTAAAATTAGTAGTGTATGGAGCAGTAATAAAATATATATATTTTCATTACAAAAGCTCCTTGGAAAAGTGAGATTTCCCTGTACTTGTAGTATATACACCCCCCCCCCCTTTTTTTTTTAGTAGTGAGAAGTGAGAACTGTGGGAGAGTGTAAAAGTTCTGATAAGAAGTGTGAGCCGAGTTACGTGTAAGAAACATGTTTTGTGAATTATAACCAGTCATTAGTCGAAGACAGGAAAAGGTTGATATCTTCATCGAAGGAGACACATCTTCAAGTATAACAGTTTTCATCCTTAATGATCGTGGCATGTTAACCAACCGCATCTGCCTCGCATATTTATTATTCCATCCTAAAAGTTCAAGCCAGGACCCTAGCTGTAAATAATGAAATTATAACGCTAATACGCAGCTCTGATAGTTGACATTCCCAATTCCTTTCAGATTCCTGTGGAGTGGTTGAAGCCGAATGTTTAAACCGTTTGTAAACTGTTTGTCAGAGATACACTATACTTGTCCTCAGATCTGAAGTGGCTTAATCCCAGCCCTAATTTGTTCCAGAATTATCAGGGAGCACTTGACGAACAAATTACATAGCCTTCTTCTCGCGCCATCGCCACCGTCCCGCCTGCCAGGAAATCACTAACGCATTCTTGCCGGCGTGTGCGGTCCGGGGCAAATTGGCAACAGGCGCAAACTCACTCGCTGCCGAGGAAGCGTGATTTCCTGCCAAATTAGGATTCTGCGTCGTTTTTTGTTTATAATCGTTTGACCATTGGTGTCGCGTGACTCAATTAGCCGTGGACGAATTGTCATTTCTCATGGGGAATGGACTAAGTTTTATGATGTGCAGTCTCTTCTTTTTTATTATTATTTTCATGAATTTTTTGTTTTCTGTGGTTTATTAGCGCTGATGGATTCGCTGTAACATTTTTGGAGATACGCAGGGTCAAGAAGATTAGCTCCGGGCCTATCTCGCGATCGAACGCGTAAATGAAGATTGGCGTGTGTCCTTATCACAAGCTTTTGAGGCACGGAGTTGTATCTTTACTTCTTCTAAAGCAAGCCCTGGATATCATTAACGAAACCCTTCCTGTCACAATGACCGCATGAAAGTTGAGAGAGAGAACTTCATGTACTCTCCTTTAAAATCTTCAATCAAGCACCCTACTGTGTGCAATGTGATCCATAATTGGAGCCTATATGGAAGCATCACAGTATGTTCTCACATCTTGTAGTATCTTACATCATTTTTTCCTTTGTTTTGTTTTAAAAGGATATATTCAACAACGCAAAGTGAATTTAAATTTGGACTAAAATTTGTTGTATCTTAAAACTTCTGTAAAATTAAAAAATGTGAATGATTATCATTTTAGTTAAAGAAATGGAGAAAAAAAAAAGAGGATTGATTTTGATTTTGGCACAAAAGTCTCTCCCTCCAAAAAATGAAGAGAGAATCGTAAGATTCTTTAAGTGCCTTGTATACATATTGATGTTGTATCATAATGACTGTTCATCATGCATCTAGAATATATGAAATTTCGGTAGACCTCTGAAATCCACAGACTTTGACAAAAGTTTCAGTCTCCTATTAAAATTTTAGTCTTCTGCCAAGATGGATTGCAGAATAAATTGCTGACATGCCATATCAGAACATGTTGTCCAGTTTGATTTAAACAGCTGTCATATTTCTCTGATTGATGTAGTCCCATCCAATTACAAGTTTTTTAGTCATACAGCGTTATAGAAAAGCATGCATGTACCGTCCTCTCTTTAGCTGCATTTCCATCAGCCCTAACCAGAGCTGCCAACCATTACGTTTTACGCGTTTCCCAGAATTATTCCTTTTTCTTCCCTCAAAATTACGGTAGTATGGTTTTTCTTCATAAAATGGTTTTTTTTATTTATTTTTTTTAATGAACTTTTTGCACATACTGCACGTCAACCAAATGTTGATCACCACTTCAATAGACAAAATTACAAAAAGTCTTTTTTTTTAAAGTGAAAGGCGTTAATATTCTCAAAAAGAATGAAACGCCGAGAATAACAAAAACAAAAAAAACTACCTAATTGTTAATAAACTACTAGAGGTCCTATATATGGAAATATCAGCATGAGGAATGGACATTTCTGCATTGGAAGTGTGTTGCGTGTGGTTGTTAGTTTCATTTTAATAAAATCCTTTTTTTTTTGCTTGAAATTCCTTCTTTTTTTGCTTGAAATTCCTTCTTTTTTTTGCCATCATGGTTACTTTTTTTGTTTGCACAAGGTTGGCAGCTCTGCCTAGTGTCTAACATGCTGGAGCTATCTAGAGTATTATAATAATCAGTGCTTCTCAAGATAATCTTAGATTAATATGATCGCAAAGAATTAAGATAAGGGCAGTTTAAAAGCTTTTTTGTAAGACCTACAATGTATACAGTAGATAAAAATCATGTTTGAATAACATATTATGTCATTGTTATGTTCAATCCTTACACAAGGGTATTGAAATTTCCTTTAGTTTATTTTCTTTTTAAAGTCCTGTGATTGTGTTGTTTGGAATTCCCAGTTTCCATTAGCTCTGGAAATCGATGCAATCTCAAGGAATTAGCTCAATTTTGAGATTCCTCAAAATTTGCCAACCATTTTGAAAACTTGGGCTGATGATGACAGGCCCCTTGAAGCTATTTAGTACCGGGAATTAGAATGAGATACCTAAGGATTTCCAGCATCATTAGAACGGAATATGTCGGATTGCGGCAGGAGATTGGAAGCCCCAATCGGCTCTAGTACACTTCAGAGATCTATTTCACGAGGCTTAGGGAGTCTCAATTCGTTCAAATTGCATGTCAGCTTTTACGTAGGGTGCTATTTAGGGTATTCCTAATGAAAATTCTGCGCCAGCTATGCCTCTTCTCTGACTTTTTTAAAATAAATTCCTTTCTTAATTAATGTTCTTTATTTTTTTCATGATAATTGAAGAAGCTTTGCATCAAATATCTCTGCTTCCAGAATAAAGACTCTGGGATTGATCCATGTTTGAGTGGCCTCAGTTTTAGTTTGTATTTCATTAAACTATATATTGAGTTTGAGTTTATTGATTTCACATTTCACATGCAGAAATATTACAGATAACAAAATATACATAAGGGGCGTTTACACTGTGTTCCAAACACGCCAAAAAATGCCAAACCGGAGCCTGACCGCGATGTTACCAAGGGCAACTACGCTATACCGGCAGACATGCCAAGCCCGAAACATTCCAAAACGAAGTGTGATCTTTTGGCGTGTGTTGGCGTGTTTTGGCGTGTTTGGAAAGTATGAACGCTCGCAGTTGTAACATCGTGATGTTAGGTCACTTGACTGTAGGAGCGGAGCTAGCTGCCGTCCTTGAAGAAAATGATAGAACGATGTAAACAAAGAATAACATAAGAGAAGGCGATAGAAGGAAGAAACAAAGAATAACATAAGGAAAGACAGAAAGAGAAAGTGATAGAATGATAAAAAAAACAAAGAATAACATTACATAAGAGAAGGTGATAGAAGGAAAAACAAAGAATAACATAAGGAAACACAGAAAGAGGAAATGATAGAATGATAAAAAACAAAGAATAACATAAGAGAAGGTGATACAGAAGGAAGAAACAAAAAATAACATAAGGAAACACAGAAAGAGGAAGTGATAGAAGGAAGAAACAAAGAATAACATAAGGAAAGACAGAAAGAGAAAGTGATAGAATGATAGAAAAAAACAAAGAATAACATTACATAAGAGAAGGTGATAGAAGGAAAAACAAAGAATAACATAAGGAAACACAGAAAGAGGAAATGATAGAATGATAGAAAAAAACAAAGAATAACATAAGAGAAGGTGATACAGAAGGAAGAAACAAAGAATAACATAAGGAAACACAGAAAGAGGAAGTGATAGAAGGAAGACACAAAGAATAAAATAAGGAAACACAGAAAGAGAAAGTGATAGAAGGAAGTGATAAAGAATAACATAAGAGAAGGTGCTAGAAGGAAAAACAAAGAATAACATAAGGAAAGACAGAAAGAGGAAAGTTTTTGCATCGGAGTGCCGCGCATGCGCATTACCAACTAAAACACGCCAAAACATCACTGAGCTTTTCAGTCGGTGATGTTTCCGCACAAGTGTAAACGGGTGCGCAAAACATCGCGACTTTTAAAAATGAGGTATGTGACAGTATAAATGCGCCTATAGAAGACATATTGTTTCATAATTAAAAAGAAAATGATTATATCAATTGACAAGGTAATCATCACATTTGTTTTGGCAACTAATATCATTTAAAGGAAACCCAGACAAAAGTACAAAATGTGAAATGTGCAGGAACCTATAGAAAAGCAGAGCTTGTAAAGAATAGGTTCCTGGGAGGCTTGAAAAATAACAGGGACAGAAAATGTTTACTGTAGAGAGAGGTATACGATTAAAATTAAGACGGCAGTAATTTGACAAATAATTGTTTGCGAGTTCAATACAATACAATACAGAAAAAAGAAAGAAAAAGAAATACATTAAAACAAAGAGGAGTAACGAGCCAATAAATAGTAGAGTATGCACCTATTTCTACCACATTTCTATTGTCACATTGACAGCACAAAACAAATCTATTGCATAGAAAATGCCTTACCAAAATATTGAAAATACATAACAGCATTAAAAGACTTGTGCTGCAGTCAATGAAGTCTTTCAGATAATTTAATTTCTTTCTTTCTTTTCGGGGGGGGGGGGGTGTATTACCCTTAATTAATTAAAACAAAAATATGAAATTTCAAAGTCTGTTTGATGTGTATGAATCCATGAAGGTTAAGTGAATTTGATAGAAATATAATTTTCATATGAGGCAGACTGGCAAGCAAGAGGAATATCCCTGTCACAGGATACCTGGTGCATGATCTCATCTCCTAAAATAGATCCTTGTCCTCATTCCTCCCTGATTCTCCCCCCCCCCCTTCCCCCTCTCTCTCTCTCTCTCTCTCTCTCTCTCTCTGTCTCTCTGTCCCTCTCTCTGTCCCTCTCTCCCTCCATCTCTCTGTCCCTCTGCATGTGACCGTTCCTCCATCGCTCCTATCTGTTTGTCTGCATGGTTTAGACTCACTCTTTCTCTGTCTGTGCGCTCACTTCTCTTTCTATCTGGGTCTCTTTCTCCCATCTATATTACACATGCATCTTTTTCTCATTCCTCTCCTTTTATCTCCTTCTTTCCTTTCTGTCTTTATCTTCTGCTCATCAGTCATCACTATCTTCATCTCTCTCTCTCCTCTCCCAGTCATTATTTTCATCTCTTTCTCTCTCTCTCTCTCTCTTTCTCTCTCTCTCTCTCTTTCTCTCTCTCTCTCTCTTTCTCTCTCTGTCTCTCTTTCTCTCTCTCTCTCTCTTTCTCTCTCTGTCTCTCTTTGTCTCTTTATCATGTCAGTTATTCCCTCTTATTTCACCTATTCTATCAATGAAGACATACATTTCAGATGATACTACTGACTGTTAATATTTTTAATAGGGTTGGGGGAGTCCCCCCCCCCCCTCGCCCCTAGACAAAAAAAGGAAACAGAGATATACAAAAAAAAAACAGCGGATGACCCCCCCCCCCCCCCCCCCCCCCTACTCCCCAAAAACCCAAACGTAAATGAACTGAATGTTACAGGACTTTGATTTTTGGTGTACATGTGTATGTTTAATAGTGTATGTGCTGAAACCTCAATTAAGCACATACTACTGAATGTGCAAGGTTTGCTCATCATGATAGTTCACTGCACACTGATGTAGCTTTAATTATCGTTCATTGATCACTTCAAGGAATCCCTCATGCGGCTATTTGAACAGTGACTGTCATAGCCGGGCCAGCTCACAATGACGATGCATGCCTGCGTGTGCGCATTCCTATCAATGAGCCGTGCGTCCGTCCATGTGTGTGTGTGCATCCATCCTTGCGTCTGTCAACGTCTGACTGTTGACTGCCGTGGGAGAGGAAACAACCAAATTGAATCTCGTCATTACTGGCTTACTCAGCAGCTGGGGAAGGAGCTCGCCGTATTATCCTTGTTGGCTTCGTCATTCATTCATTCCCCTCTCGTTCGTAAGAGAGAGAGAGCTACTGCATGCAACACACGGTTTTGAATTCTACTTTTAGTTTTACACAGTCAACTTTTGCATCGTTGAATCTCCAGAGTTGGATATAATGCTTGGAAGCTCTTTGAGTCTCTCTTCAGAAAAGAGATCTACTATACACATTTGTGAATTCTATTTTTGCCTCTAGACAAATCTCTAGAGCTGGATAAAATGCTTCGTGTATTTAATATGTAGGACACTCTTTGGAATTCTCTTTTAGGAGATAAATGATGTATCTATTGTGATATCTCTTGCACACAGCTGAATGCTGTAGTTCTTGAATATATATTATTGATCTGAACTATTGGATGAATATATTTTGGAAAGCTTTTCAGTGGACTTTATGGATATTTTTCATAAGAATTCTTATCTTTTCTGTGCTATAGCGAATGCATGGAAATTCCCATTTTTCTGCTTGTAACTGTTGGATTATTGAGATGGAATAATACTGTATGCATCAATGGATTTGAAGGTTTGTACTGTTGTACTGCATGTTATTGTTCAAAGGAATTTGTCATTGACAGTCTGCATTTGGGGATAAAGATGAAATGTTTTTAAATATTCCATAATAACAATTAGTGTTGTGGATAGGCCAAGATGTTTTTATACTGCTGGAAAATTGTTTCAAACAAAAGTGTATATTGTTCAGTGTGCCAAAATCTAAATTTGCCCTTATTTATGTTGGCCTGTTTCTTTGTTTCCTGAGTTTGTTTTTTCGAACACGAGCCATTACTTTTATTATTATCTTCTTTTTTTTTTTGGGGGGGGGGAGCATTTCTTCTGTAGTTGAATGTATCTTAATATCTAAAACTCTTCATTAGATTGATTTATCATAGCAGCCCCTCTCCGAAAAAGTATTATCAGTATTAATCGGTATCAAGGAATTCATCATGCAGTTGATGCAATATTAGGACACATCAAACAATATGGCTTAGACAAAGAAAAAAGACTCGCTGGAAATGACATTTGGCAAAAAAGTATTTTATTTATCTTTACTTTTAACCTTTAACTCATGTTTTCTAAATTGGTAGAAAGTAACTTATATGTTGTTTTTGCCCTTTGTCCATCTTTGGAGAGAAGAGAGTAACATTGGCCAAATTGATTATGGATGTACCCTGTATGCTAGTCAGAAACCCTAACCACAGAATGTCTGTCTCTAGTTAGTTGGCATCTTGCTAGGAGACAAAAGTATGTCTGGGTTTAAGGTCACCATGAGTTCTTCGAGGAGGAAGAAGAAAGTTCAAATTATGTCAGAACTCCCCTGCCTCCACTCCCCCCCCCCCCCCCCCCCACCTTCCAACAAGAGAGTGAGAGAGAGAGAGAGATTTATAAAGAAGATTGCACTTTAGACATTGCAACTACAAGTATGCCTGATGGATTTCAGTGAAAAAAATACACAGGGGCTCGGGGCGAATTACCCCCCGAAAGTCATAAAGAGCCAAAAAAATTGCATAGTGTTCAATGCAAAACAAATTAAAGAGTGTTATTTTCATGCAAGCAAGCTTGAAAAGTAGCCCCCAAATTTGTTTAAGTATTTTCCCCCCTGGATTGTATGTATGTACAATATACCTGTACAGATGTATATGACAAGCTAATGTGATAATAAAAAAGTAAATATAATGTCTGATATTGAATATGTCAGAGCCTGGCAAATACTTTGTTGATACTTTCCAATTTGTAATGAAAACGCCTTTATTGTTAAACAAACAAACAAACAAACCTTTGATGCAGATTGCAGAATGATTCTTATCTACTCTATTATCAACAATATCCATGTTCTGGTAGAATAATTTTCAGATTATCTGTCCCCCGCCATGCATTGACAAAATAAACTAACAAACAAGCACACAAACATGGAGATTCCCTTGAGTGACAATACGTGTTCATGCTTTAATGTGGGAACACCTTTCAGTTTGAAGGAAAAAGGGAGGAAATATTTAATGATACACATTAATTTAATTGAAAACGCCTTTATTGTTAAACAAACAAACAAACCTTTGATGCCGAATGATTCTTATTTACTCTACATGTATTATCGACAATATCCATGTTCTAGTATAGAATACTTGTTCAGATTATCCAATTTATTGAAAAAAAGCAAACTAACAAACAAGCACACAAACATGGAGATTCCATTTATGTGAACCTTTCTCAGTTTGAAAGAAAAAGGGAGGAAAGATTTAATGATACACATTGAACATAAATAACCGTTTCCTCAGACATTCTTTATGTATACAGGAATGTCTCCTTATAGGCCTGTTTTCATCAGCTTCAGATTGCCAAATATCCCGCTGTTTAAACTATCCCGATCGCAAATTATCCAGCTAATTTGCGTCTACAGTACATCAGCCCAAAGTTGCAATTAGCGGGATATTTGGTTGAGATAATCATCCCAAGATGTCTTGGGCTAGTTCGCGAAATATCCCGCTTTTTGTCCAGTGCGTCTTCACCGGCCCAAAGACTCGAACGCTGAGCAAAGTATCTCGAGCTCGAGTTATGAGGTCGGGTCTCGAGCTGATGAAGATGCGATTTGTAACTTTGGGCTTATTTTCCGAATGAGAAATAGCGGCTATTTGGCAATCTCGAGCTGATGAAGATATACCTTATGTTTACACGAGTCTCTCCTTGTGGAATTGTTTGGCATGTTCATTTGCAGCATGTACAACAAAATGTATACACACGGGACATCTAGGAGATCCTAGATGGCCTTCACATCTAGACCTAATCCCTACATCCCTATTGTCATTAAATTGATTTACCGTGTAGCTTTTGTCAACAGATCAATAACACCTCCCTTCATAGGCTAACGATAGACATTGTAGCGCTTGTTTGCAACATCTTTTCACACATACAATGTACATTGTAGGCCTACAATTGCTCATGAGTACATGAAGGAGTCTCTATTTATATCAAACATTGCCTGCATGCTGTCATGTTTCAAGTGTAATTTGTAGCTGTGGGAGGTACAAAGAGGTAAAAATAGTTTATTCTGAGACACTCACAAGTTATGTGTCCTGTGAAGCGTTTGTCGTACAATGCACTATGCAGTAAGTATTATAATAATAATGATATTGGGTTTTTGTATACTGCTCATATCTGTTAGACTTGACACTCCTGGCGCTCCTGATTCAATAAAATAAACAATTGTGTAATAAAGTTGATAAAAAATGAACACATGCACAAGTGCACATGTACGTTGTATTTTTCAATTTTTCAATTTGGCCTCTTCAAATAAAAAACATTTTTATCTTTGCTTTTAAAAATGAGTTTCAAGCTGAAGAAAGAGGAACTGAAGTGGATTTGAGGAAAGATTTTCTACATGATGTATGATTGTAAATATCCTTTGTACAGTGAACTACATGTATGATCAGTACCGGTATGTATAAGGCACATCTGGCAAATTTGTTTACATTGAAAATCAAAGGTCGAAAGTAGGATGCATCATGCTTAAAAACAAATTTCTTCAAATTTACAGTCTTCATTTTTCTTTTCCATCGTTGTTCTCCTTACAGAATGAAGCAGTCAAACACAGACCAACCTGATCTGTAGGCACACCCCTACCAAGGCATCGCCTGCCCTCCTGGTCCTGGCCACACCTCTTTCCATTACCCCTCCTCATCACATCCCTTTCCACTAAGATGGACCCTATGGTTACCCAGTCCTCAGACTCAGCATTCTGGGACGATTATTACGACCGCTCAGACATGCAGACACCGGTAGACCTCATGAACTCCTCCGGGGGACCCATCGTCCCCTCCTCATTCTACCCCACGGTGCCTGCTCCGGAGTGCGGGGCGATGAACTACCGGTATAACGTCCCTACTGCAGTGGTGTGTGGTATCAGCTTCATCTTCGGAATCATCTTCAATTTCTTTGGTAAGGATATACTTTTAGCCCTGATTTTTAGAAGATGGTTAAGACCTACATGTAAACTATAGTTGAATTCGAGTAATTATTAATACCTCGGTCACTGCTGAGCAGGCTCCAGTCCGATTCCAAAGCGACCGATTTGCAACATTTAACAATTCATAACATTTGGTTTGATCCCTTGTCGGTCTGATATTGGTCAAAGTTTTATAGTTTGTCTTGGGGATCGATGGCCTTTTTCGACTACCGGTGACCATAATAAATTATTGGTCGTGAATTTGGGCCTATGTATTCAGTGCAACACAACCTGTTTTAACACCTCCCTGATCAGGAAAACACTGGTGTAATTTCTGATCAGCATTTTACAATGAGCATAGTATTTACCTTTGAAATGAATCACAAACATGAATAGAAATAACAGAGAAATAATTGCATGATTGTAATCTCTCCATCATTATCCAAATATGAATGTTCATGTATATTAAAATGTAATCAGACAATAAAATGTTAAAGCCTATCTGCACTACCTGCGTGGTCACTGGCAGGTGGTTATCTTATCAAATCAACTCTCAATCAACATAGGAAAAAGGGGACCATGGGCATCAACGGGTACCACTTAGGCATGGTTGGCTATATAGAGGGCGCAAGAAGCTATACATGTAGGTAGTGCAGTCCCCCTTTAAAGCTTTATCAGTCAACGGTCTATATTGATTGTTGCAAACTAAAAGAAACAAAGTACATGTTTGAGTTCCAACCTGATTCATTGCTCCGATCCGATCAGATCCTGCATGTCTGGTGATATTATTTTCCCCTTCCTGCATGCTACCTGTCTGTCCTACTTTGTAAAACACATCGGATTATGAGTCACTCTCCCTACATTATACCCTGGACATCATCAAAGTTTGTTAGAGATACAATGGTTAGGTTCACACGACTTTCTGTTAACTTTAAAGTTTAGCTCATGGTTTTAAAGATAAACTCCAGTTCTGGTACAAAAAAGGAAATAAATTCTCACAGAATCAAAGGAAACTTACACTGAATGTTCAAGATTTTTTAAGGGCGAAAAAGAGAGGTGCGGTTAATACACGAGGGCGGTTTATACAACGTTATTTACGGTAAAGATAAAGACCAGTTCTGGTCATGCGATTGCATTGTGAAAGAAACGTTGTGGAATCGATCAGAAAAGATTGATCATCTAGCATATTATTGGTGTGTACTGCAAGGTTCTGGAATCATCAAAATGATAAGAAATTTGGCCTAGTCTTCGTAAAGTTACAAGCACTGTACACAGAAAAATGGATATGGGACTACCCACACGTGCGCGACACGTGTGCGTTTATCTCTCACACACTAATAGATAAACTAATTTACCAAATATATCAATTAGTAGGCAGTTTCCCGGCAACATTTTTATCATCATGTATTAGTCAACACTTACTTTTTCACATGATTGGTAATAAGAGCTTCCATTTCATTTTTTGAAACTGGGGAGTTTCCAATACTGGTCTTTACCTTTAAACTGAATACTCTCCTGGCATGTAGTGTGAAACTTTCATTAATCGTTGCTTCAGTCCTGTGTGGACCCTCCTCGTTGTTAGTGGATCCTCCTCGTTGTTAGTGGATCGTTATTTATTACTTTGAGGGTTCATAAACTGTTAATTTAAGGCTACAACAGTCCCACATGAACATAGCCATTGATTAATTCTGCTTTCAATGCCTCATTAGAAGGATGGGGGTGGGGGGGGGGCTCACCTTTTAGTTGCAGCTGCCCTCAGTCTCTTGTGCATGATAGCTTTCTTTATTTACACTGTAGTAACTACTTGGAAGTGTCTGAATTCATACATTAATAGGGTATTGCTTGAAACCAGGTTCATGTAGGCTGCAAATTTATGCTTATCTTTTCATACATGTAGGTATATTGAAACATGCCTCTCTGATATTTAATATTAAACTTCCCCTCTCTTTCTCTCTCTCTCTCTCTCTCTCTCTCTCTCTCTCTATCTCTATTACTCTTTCTTTTTGCTCTCTCTTGCTCTCTTTACTTGTCTCTTCTTATTCTCTGTCTGCTGCCATTGATTTGTAAAGCTTGATTTTGCTCTGGAAAGCAAAGCTCTGTAAAGCCTTGGAGAAAATTACCCATTTTATGATCCCCCTCCCTCCCCCTCTTAAAAACAAAAATGGAATTTGTTTTTAACTTTTTACCAGTTACTACCTCAACTGAATTGCCAAAGCTTCAGATTTTTAGTCACAACCAAAATATGCGCTTCAACACAGTCCTACAATACTAGAGAAATAGAACCCCCCCCCCCCCTCCCCTTTTAAAGAATAACTTTGATTAGATCCAGTTGAACAGTATTACACAATTTATATCTTGTAAATTAATCTGACTAGGCGCGGCTCTGTCAGATAGATTTAATGATGAATGCTGTAGTAGATGGAGTAATTGCTCACACCATCCCAGCTGCCCTGTTATCGTGCCATTATCAAATACCATTAGAGCACTTGCTCCAATCAATTCTAGCTGTGTATTTAAGCCCACCATCAATCGCATCCAGAAGATAAATGGAAATTAAAAGCCAGATGCAGAATCTGTAATGTACTTTTGCAACCATTACATGTATGTACGACTGTAGATGTATATATTACAGCTTAGTATAAAGTATGGATTATTGTGATGGAAAATGAAGGACCAGGGATTTTGGTCCAGTCTACCGTGATATCATTATCAAGTTGAGATTGATAGCAGAAAATTGAGAAGAACAGATAGTTCAAAGGTTGAAGAAAATATGAAAAGTGTTCCCGATGTAAATTTGATCGATGTCGACTTTCAAACATCAAACATACATGTATAATCCTCTTTAATACACACATGTCTTAATTATCCCTTATCATATTTTCCTCATATTTTAACGAGACTAATTTTTTCCATCCTTAATTTTTTTACATTAAACCTATTCGCTACTAATTATTAATTAAATTTCCCTTGTCTTTCACAAAGGGACACTGCTATGTTTTACGAATGACTTAGAACTTTGCAACACCTGTATATTAAAGTTAATACAAAGTTTTGGAAAATTTGAAAATTGGGTGGATAGTGATTCTTTACAATTTTGATATATTTGGATGGTCATGTGGATGTTTTATAAGCACTAGAGAATTTAGCCCCTGAAACACTTCTGGTTTTCAGAAAAATTGAAGATAAAAATTTACCGGTGCTCCCGGTAAATTTTGATAAATTTCAAATAGCGCCTACGGCCGTACAATGGTTGCTGGCGACCATGAAAATCTCAGAATATGTAGCTGTGATATATAATTTCCAAACAGGAATAGCTAATCGGTGGATTTTAGTCAAGAAACATTGTTTTATAGCTTAATTAATATCTTGACCTTGAGAGGGAGCTATACAACATAAAAAGTTTATTGTTTACAATTTCATAACTTTAGACTTACATGTAATTTCTACCGCGACGACGATCACTGAATATTGTAGGATCACATTATGCTTCCAATATATGTTCATTTGAACCAAATCCATGACCCCATACCAAAACTTTGTATTACCTTTAAAGCGGCTGCTACCGGCTCGAGGGTTACGCTGACAGAATTGAGAGCACCCCCTCCCGTCTGGGGGGTTCAATCACATGCCAGTGTCAGTCACTATAGGCCTGTTTTCATCATCTCGAGATTGCCAAATAGCCCGCTATTTCTAATTTGGGAAATAATCCAGAAGTTACAAATCGCGTCTTCATTAGCTCGAGATTCGACCTCGAAACTTGAAACTCGACCTTGAGAAATTAGCTGGAGATATTTTGCTCAGCGTTAGCGCGTATTATTGCGAATCTTCGGTCTAGTGAAGACGCACAGGACAAATAGCTCGATATTTTGCGAAATAGTGGGAAAATTTGTTAACTATCCCAAGATATCTTGGGATGACAATCCTGACCAAATATCCTTCTAATTGCTACTTCGGTCTGATGAAGACGCAAATTAGCTGAATACATGTAGTTTGCGATCGGGATAGTTCAAATAGCTGGATATTTGGCAATCTCGAGATAGTGAAGACAGGCCTTGTGATATCCGCAGGTTGTTTTTCTTTCTTTCACACACGCCCCCAGGTGGGTATGAGGGTGTACATGTACATGAACATGTATTTGTGCCAAGATGGTTCTTCTCTGCAGGCATACAGGTGTATGAAGGGAAATCCAACCTTTATAGCAAACTTTTCTAGAGGAAAGCAGAAATATCAGGGAAGTAGACTGATGAAAGCTTGGATGAAATCAGACAAAAAACATGAGAAAGTAGAGTAGTGCCCCAAGGGAGAAGGCACTTAGGAGAAAAACAGAAATTAATGATATTTGTGTACGTGATAAACAGGATCGGTGACTATGTCACAATCTACTGTCCTGACCATACTACCAAGAAATCTTGTATGAAAAATTCATATTAAACTTTCTTATCATTGGTCCGATTTATTTCAAATTTTTGGTAGTCCGTTAACCTATTTTTCTGCTTCCATACAAATAACTTATTACAGGTTTGGATTGCCCTATAGCACTGTCCCAGGAATTTGAACAATTCAATATGTTTCTTGTCATTGGTTACGGAATGTACACTGTACATGTACATTTTAGTTTGGTGTGCAGGCTTGCACATTACACAGCCTGTATTGGCTGTAAGATGTAAAATCTTTCCTCTATGATATTGCTTGGTCAGAGCCAGAAGGGAGCTAACTCTAGCTGTGTAAAATAATACAAGTAACATCCGTCTGGCTGTATACAGACGAGCTTCTCCTACAAGGGAGCTCCAATGCTATTAAAGGGAAAGTCCACCCCCAAAATAAGTTTGTTTCGATAGAGGCAGAATAATAAGAAAATCAGGTGAGTGAAAGTTTGAGCAAATTCTGAATAAAAATAAGAAAGTTATGAATTATTGAAGTTGTGATCAATCAAATACAAATTGGCAACTCTTTGACTTATTATACGAGCTCTCCTTCATTTGCTTTGTGCATAATATTCCATAAAATCATGTTTTCTTCGTTATTGATGACGGAATATATATTTGTTCCTTGCAGGGGGAGTATAGAAACATATTTGCAATTATTATATTTAGGGTGCATGTATGGTTGAAATTTTTCTTGAGGGAAAATGAAAATTTTAGATTTTTTTAGTACTAAGCAAATGGAAGTTGAGCTCGCATTTTACGTCATAGAGTTGCCAATTTGTGTTTGATTGATCACAACTTAAAAAATCCTAACTTCCTTATTTTTAATCGGAATTTTCTCAAACTTTCACTGACTTGTTTCTCTCATTTTTCTACTCCTATTAAAACTAACTTAATTTCAGGGTGGACTTCCCCTTTAATATTATCAGTGGTTTGGGTGTGGTTAAACATATTTTTGTTCACTATAGGTTTATTCAGTAACGTAATTAGTAGTCCAAACATCTCTTGTTCGTCTCATCATGCCTTTCCTTTCTAATTGAAGATCGTCCAATATTCGTCGCCACCCTGGTTTGCTCCCACACAATTATCATTGATTTGGGTATGGTTAAAAATGTTTTTTTGTTCACTGTAGGTTTATTCATCCATGTCGTATGTAGTCCAAACATATCTTGTTTGTCAAATCATGATTTTCCTTTCTCATTGAAGATCGTCCAATATTCATCGCCACCATGGTATTAACTCCTCGTTGGCGTCCCAGTTGTATACCTTGCTCGTTCCCCTCCCGTATTCGCTCCCTGGTTGTCTGGATTCCTAGTTGTTCCCGTGTTGTTTCTCCCCTGTTCCGCTCCCTGGCAATGCTCCTCCCTGGGGACCGGTGCATGATGGAATCTGTAAGATTTGTCAAGTTGATGTCAGGACACACCTGTGTCACCCATCCCTCCTGAGGCCCTAGCTCTCCCTCCTCCGCTCTTCTCACACCATCTTCACACCATCATCCTATAGGCCAGGGAGATGGATGGAACACCAGCCTGTTCAGACGAGAGGGAACTCTGCAAAACTCGTAGACAGAAACGTTGTTTTAATCGTCAAGTGCACGTAGCAAGAGGTGCAAACACATCAGATAACAACATCTGATGTGTTAGGAAACATGGTACTGTAATTAAGGAACTAGTTTTTAAGAGGTCAGTTCACATGGCAACTGGCCAATCATCAGAACAGAGAACACTCCCCATAAGCCCCACCCAGTTATACAGTTCTCATGACGTTTAGGTACAAAGTAGACCCTGATTCTTAAATCCAGGTTTTGTTTGTTTAAAAGAATACCGGTACTCCAAACATCCATTTCATTACACATCGTTTCATCGTTTTATACAGCTTTGCAGTTTTCATACATCTGTACAATGAGTTTTGCTAGTCTGAAGGGGGCAAGAAAGAGAGGGGAGGAGAATGAAATAAAGATGCAGTTTACACCATCAGTTGGGGGGTATAGATGGATGGGAAAGTGGTCCCTAGATAGAACATGATAGTGTGATGGTGTATCTAAATTGTAAATGTAGGTCAGTATCTTGCGTTACATTGTATCTGCATTTAGTCATAAGAAATGAAGGTATTTCGTCTGTGGGGAGCCGGAAGGGTGTCGGGGAATTTTTTTTTTTTTTTTTTTTTTTGGGGGGGGGGGGGGCTACTTTTCCAGCTTGCTTGCATGAGAATATTAATCACTCTTTAATTTATTTTGCTTTGGGGGGCTCTTTTTGGCATTTGGGGGGCTAATTCGCCCGGGCCCCCATGTATTTTTTGCCCTGAAGGGTGTTACTGTTTATAACTCTGTGCTGAAGACGAAATGCTCTGTTCCAATGATCTTTTTTTTTAAACTAACAGTAATATGAAACTTCAAAATTTGTGTTTCCTTTCTTTCTTTTTTTTTTGGCTTTACCCCTATACAAATTTCAGTATGCTTACACGCGAGCTCGTCAGCGTGCTCGCCAACGAGTTCGTTGACGAGCAAGCAGACGAACTCGCCAGCGAGCTCGTTTCGTTCCAAATATGCAAATTAGCTACAAGCTCGTTGGCGTGCTCGTTGGTGTGCTCGTCAACGAGTTCGTCGGCGAGTTCGTCAACGAGTTCGTCGGCGAGTTCGTCAACGAGTTCGTCGGGGAGTTCGTGAACGAGTTCGTCGACAAGCTCGTCGGCGATTTCGTCGACAATCTCGTGGAATGGCTGCAAGCTTAATGGTAAACTGATTGATACTTCATAATCGATATTGGCAATATCGATATTACCAATTAGGTTATACCAATATATATCGATATTACCAATTAGGTATATTCTATTCTCAATTGTATTAACTCCATCACATAGATCATTTGAAGTGTATTCAAGAGTAACATTTAAAGTGACTCAGGCTCGTACACATATATATATACTAAATATGTATATTGTTTCTTGGTTAGTAATCATATAATCAATATCAATCTATCAATCTATTGCTAAAACGTGAATGTAATTGTAAAATGATCAGACAAAATAATCTATTGGTTAATAATGGCAAAAGGAAAATAGAAATCACAAAAATGATGTGCATTGTCTTAATTTGCTTAACAAATCATGATAAATGTATTTTTCTGTCACACGTGTAAAGTAATAATGAATATTCATGAGATGATTGGTTTCAATTGGCCCTATTAGACTTTAATGGGATTTCAATTGGACCAATCTGCCCCATTAGACTTTAAAAGGTTTTCAATTGGTTTCAATTGGACCAATTGAAGTCCAACTTCAGGCCAATTTGGGTCCCATTAAAGTATATTGGGGCATAGGCCAATGGGGCCAATGGGCCCAATTGGTCCAATAGGGACAATCTGGACCAATTGAAACCATCTGAAGTCCTATTAAATTCCCATTGAAACCTGTTAAAACCTATTGAGACCAATTGAAACCAATTGAAAATTAAATTGGTGTTCAATTAGTTTCAATTGGATTTTCGTCTTGGGTACCTAGTTACAAAAAAAAAGTGAGTTAGTGGGACTGCAGATAAGATCACATATCGCACAACAAAAAAGTTTGAAACAGTCCGTTAATTCCTCAGCCTCCTCTTATGTAATAAATTCCTCTTATGGTACCAGTTGAACTTGAAGCAAATTGTTTGGTTTGACAGAAGCTAAAAAGACAATTAACAGTGCTAATTAACACAGGAATTTACAAGGTCATGGGCTCAGCCTGCAACCTCATATGGTACTGCATGTCCTACAAAATGGCCGCCTATAGCCTTGCTTCAGACTGTATAATTTCCCACTTTTCTGTGGTAGACCTGCCGCAGACTGTTCCTGTGGCATACTGGTATGCGGCAAGTCTGGAGCAAACTTTCGCCCTGCCGCAGACTGTTCCTGTGGCGTACTAGCTGGTATGCGGCAAGTCTGGAGCAAAGTTTCGCCCTGCCGCAGACCGTTCCTTTGGCATACTAGTATGCGGCAAGTCTGGAGCAAAGTTTCATCCTACCGCAGATCTGCCGCAGACTGTTCCTGTGGCATACTAGTATGCGGCAAGTCTGGAGCAAAGTTTCATCCTGCCGCAGATCTGCCGCAGACTGTTCCTGTGGCATACTAGTATGCGGCAAGTCTGGAGCAAATTTTCATCCTCCCGCAGATCTGCCGCAGACTGTTCCTGTGGCATACTAGTATGCGGCAAGTCTCGAGCAAAGTTTCATCCTGCCGCAGATCTGCCGCAGACTGTTCCTGTGGCATACTGGTATGCGGCAAGTCTGCAGCAAAATTTCATCCTGCCGCAGATCTGCCGCAGACTGTTCCTGTGGCATACTGGTATGCGGCAAGTCTGCAGCAAAATTTCTTTCTGCCGGATACTTCGGCATACTCTTTGCCGCAGACTAAAAGTCTGCCGCAGATCTGCGGCAGGTCTGCGGCATACTTTTCACTTTCCTATGGGGAGTTTATCCCCGAGCTCGCCAGTCTAACCCGAGCTCGCCATGAACTCCCCCTTTTACCCACGAGCTCGCCACGAGCTCGCCATTTTACCCACGAGCTCGCCACGAGCTCCCCCTTTTACCAAAGAGCTCGTCACGAGCTCCCCAGTTTATACCCGAGCTCGCCACGAGCTCCACCTTTTACCCACGAGCTCGCCACGAGCTCCCCTTTTTACCAACGAGCTCGTCACGAGCTCCCCCTTTACCCCTGAGCTCGCCCACGAGCTCCCCAGTTTACCCGCGAGTTCGCCACGAGCTCGTGACGAACTCGCGCACGAGCTCGCCAACATTTAGTAAGATCGTTACTAGTATCCTGGAAGCGTGTTACGAGCTTAAAGCCTAAAAAACGATCTTATTAAGCTTACCACGAGCATAATACGAGTTCGCGACGAACTTAAATTTGTATAGGGGTATTTTTTTCTTCTTTTCCATCCCTTCCAACCTGATGTACTATCCATGTTTCTAAAATTGTAATCCTTATATTGCTAACAATTTTAGTGCTGAATTTTAATGATTGTATACTATGAAAGAGTAAAAAATGTAGACATATTGATGCATTAGATAGAAGCAGTAAGACTAAGAATAGATTTTAGTACTAGTAGAGAAAGTTGTAATGGTGGTAGTAGAAGTACATGTACATACATGTATAATGATGTGCTACCCTGTTATGGCAGATTTTAATCTTGCCATATATCTTTAGATTTTATAAGTAAGCCTATTATTGCCATCCTCATTAAATGATGGATATAAAACTCTTCCTATATATCCCTCCTCTTTCTCTGTGTTCATACATGTAGTTAAGAGTGCGTTGACATTTATGTCCAATCTAATTCAACTCCTGCAGAAGACGTGCAAATTGAGTCGACCCTTTCAGTCTGCGCTCCTTATTACATCACCCTTGGGGGTGTATTACATGTACATGTGGGCTAGGATTCTTACAATTTATAACCCCCCCCCCCCCCCCTGTTCAGACTACCAACAATACCAACTATGCAATGAGTGATTATATTTTTCAAGTCTGAACATTTATAACAAAACCTGCATGGAGGAACGGACTTGAGGGATAAAGCCTGTTCACACCAGAGGAAAATTATATGAAACTTATGTAAGGAAACGCGAAAAGAATCGTCATTTAGCGTCTTTGTATAACAAAACCTGTATAGAGAAACGGATTTGAGGGATAAATCATGTTCACACCAAAGGAAAATGATACAAAACTTGTGTAAGGAAATGTGAAAATAATCCTCATTTTAATAGCGGAAAGGGTACCATATTTATAAAGAAAAATCATGTAAAGGATAAAGAGGTGCTGTTACATGACAGTCAGCCAATCATCAGTGCCCGCTAATTACGCGCACAAATGAATAAGCCCCACCGAGTTACATGGTTTTCAAATAATACAACGCCCAGACTAGAGACGGCCCTGATTCTTTCTCAAGTTCCATCTGAAACGATGCGTTATTTATGCAATGTTCACCCTAGAATTTTGTTTGTTATATAGTTAATTTTTAGCTATGTGGTTTACGAAGTAGAGCTACACATGAATGATGAAGTTTGGTAGTCTGAAGGGGGAGGGGGGGGCATCTACTTGTATAAGACTGAGTGCGTTGACATGACCCTAGAGGGCCACGTACCGGTACATCTTACTTGATTGAGAAGAGAAAAAGACTGGTGTGAAAAACACTTGAAAGATAGCTTGACCTGCATCCATTATTGATGGGAGGTCGATGGACATCCCTGATGGAACTCTTGTTTGTTCTCCTCTTCTCCCCATTCACAGCATTGAATGCTAAATAGAGCGTGCAGGGTACATCTCCTTTGCATCCATCTTATTTTCTTCAAACACAGTGAATGAAACCAATTTGATATTGTTGACATCGTAGTAATTGATTTAAAGCCCCACTGCACTACTTGTAGCTACCTGCGCCCTCTGTATAGCAAACAATGCCTTATCGGTGACCATTGGTCCCCCCATGATCCTCTTTTTCTTATGTTAATTGAGAGCTGATTTGATGAGATAACCACCTGTCGGTGACCATGCAGGGAGGTCTAATCCCTCCTGGCCAAACTAGTGCAGTGGGGCTTTAATTAGCCCTTTAGTCGATAGACCAATTTTTTAGTGAGATCAAATTTAATGCATAAACCTGCCTTGTTACAATTCATTTCATCCACCTGTTACAAATATTTGTATTTCAAATGCAAGTTGCATACATACACATGTAGTTTTTGCTAGGTAGGACAAAAATATGGCTTTCCTTACCTTCCAACATGTAATGTTGCGGTTTGCATTCTGACTACCTGGTACCGATAAACAATTATTTGTAAAAGGTGCATTAAAAAAATTGTATCGACTCGAGGCACTATAACTTGGGTTACATTACGAAAATGGCCCATTAAAAGAACGATGAACTCACAAAATAGTTTTTACCAGACCTCAAACCTTGTCTTCACTGAAGGGTGTTACTTGTTTTTTTAATAGATTCTCTAGTGTGTTTGAGCCGAGCCAAATTAATTCAATTTGAAATTGTTTAACTCGTAAGGCGCGTCTTCATCAGTCCAAAGTTGCAAAATAACCTGCTATTTTCAGACTCTGGATATTGTCTGAAGCTCGAAATTGCTTCTTCACCAGACCGATACGCTCATCACAAACGGTAGACAGGCGCAAATTAAGCCGCTATTACCCAAATTGGGGGCTATTTTGGAAACAAGACCAAGATTTCTCTGGATATTTCCTCGACCAAATAGCCCGCTAATTGCAACTGCGGGCTGATGAAGTCGCAAATTAGCTGGCTAATTTGAGATCGGGCTAGTTAAAATAGCGGGTTATTGTGCAACTTTGGTCTGATGAGGACAGGCCTGTATAGTGACTGATTGCAACCCATCAGTCATTGGGTTGATCCGTGAATACGAGTTCACACAATAAGATGCGGCCATTTTGTAATTGTTTAGCTCAAATTGGCCATTGTGATGTCGAAATTGCTTTAATTGTGAGCAGGTGGTCTAATTTGCTGTGGTGTAAGGTGTATTCAGTGGTTTGTTGGGTTTCAAATGATTGAAATTGTTTTGAAAAAGAAAAAAAGTGTATTCATGCATACATGTACATGTATGTATTAGGAAACCTAGCTGGTAACTCTATACCAGGGGACCTTTTCATATTGATTTCCAGTATTCCAAAGCCAAGGGGAGATGGTTTCAGTGAGGTCTATTTTTTTGAGTTGCTTGTCTTGTCTCTTTCTCTCTTTTTCATTGTTTTTGCTATATATGTAGCTCAAGGGTCTTTGTACCTTTCTTATTTTGTTAATTGTGGGGTTTCTCTCCATCTCCCTCCCCCTCTTTCTCTATATCTATCCCCATCCTCTCTCCTTTTCTCCCTTGCTATTCACCCCCCCCCCCCTCCCTTCTTCTCTCTCTCTCTCTCTCTCTCTCTCTTGCTCTATTCCCTCCTCTCTTCCCTTCTCTTGCCCCCTTCTCTCTGTCCCTCTCGTTTCTTTTTGCTCATCTTCTAAACCTTTCGTTTCTTTTTGCTCTTCTTCTAAACATCTCTCCCTGTCTTTTACAATCGATTCCTGTCCATTTCTGCCTTTACATTTTTTCCCCCATGGTTATGGTTTTAATAATAAGTCTATACCCTTGCGCCCAAAGTACTGGCACATATTACCTCCTGCTTTGAATATAGAAAGCTGTGTATTATAAATGTAAGGTCTGCTCTTGAATCTTCAACGTTCATATTCTCTTTACAACACAACATGAGGCCTGTCCTCATCAGCTTGAGATTGCCAAATAACCTACTATTTTAACAATCGTGATCGCAAATTATCCAGCATCAGCCTGCCGTTTTAATTAGCGAGATATTTGGTTGAGATAATCATCCCAAGATATCTTGGGATAGTTTGCAAAATATCCTGCTATTGTCCAGTGCGACTTCACCAGCCCGAAGACTCAAACTACATGTGAATGTGCGAACCCTGAGCAAAATTTCTCGAGGTAGAGTCTTGAGCTGATGAGGAGCGGTTTGTAACTTCAAGCTTATTTCCCAAATCAGAAATAGCGGGTTATTTGGCAATCTCGAGCTGATGAAGACATACCTTTATAGTTTAGAGAACTTTACCTTGAAGCCAAGCACATTACCTCCAGCCCATAATCAGAAGTATCCCTAAAGGCTTAGTCCTTGTTCTGGTTACAGGCAATTTCTTCTGAAACGAACAATCAAATTACTTCTCCATTAAACAGGGCGATGGCAATTTTCTCGTGTTACATGGGTCCCTAATTGAATGAAAGATACTCTGGTCTACTTGATAAGAGTGTTCTATTCTGGTGAAAACCCAGGAGGCATGTTGCCCTTATTTCGCATTAGATGCGTAATGGGCATCTAAAAGGATGCCTCGAGTCCTGTCTAGCACCATTCAGGATTCCATGATACTGGTTCGGAAATTTGTGTGAAGTTAAAAGATATCCCAAGGGAATAAAGTTGTATTGCTGCCTGTCATATACTCATACATGTACATGTATCACTTCTGAGTTCTGAATTAAAAAAAATGAAATTAAGTTTTTCCCATATTTGAATGTTATGTCCGTCAGCTGTCACGTACCCTCTCTCATATATGCCCTCCTACCCTTGGCGGCTGATACAACTCATCCTCTGAGAGCCAGTAGGATGTTACACTCTTCTATTTTTACAGAGTTAATAATTCTCTTCTTGCTCTCCAGTCCTCTCCAGACAAATTATTGCCAAGCACATACCTTCATGTATACCCTCGGCATGCTTCCGCATGTACACAACATGATAAACAATATACCTCCCACCATTTCCCGCTCCCCCTTCCCCTTCCCCTTCCCCTTCCCCCTCTTCCTTCCCCTTCCCTTTCCCCCTCTTCCTTCCCCTTCCCTTTCCCCCTCTTCCTTCCCCTTCCCCGTCCCCTTCCCCGTCCCCTTCCCCGTCTTCCTTCCCCTTCCCCGTCTTCCTTCTCCTTCCCCTTCCCCGTCTTCCTTCCCCATCCCCTTCCCTTTCTCTTTCCCTTCCCCCTCTTCCTTTCCGACTATCCTTGGCATCTATCCATCCCGCTTCCATATGTGGTGACGTTGCTATGCCAGGCATGCATGATGCAAGGCTTGTCGTATTGTCTCTCATCTCGCGTTGGTGATAGAGTGAGAAAGACAACTCAATGAATTAGAATCGGTCGCAGGTCAATTCACGACATGAAATGTCAATGTCAGTGGTAATTGTATAGAGGAAGGGGAAGGGGGCTGAGAAAAGGGTGCAGAGTATTATAATTTGTACATTGTACTTAATACTGTAGGCCTATCGATACATATACAGGAAGCATTCTCATTGGGCATACCTACATGTATACCAAATATAAATGAAGATATTATCTTGAAAAGCAGTGGATATCTATTTGTTTCTTTTCTTCAACTTAACAGGAAATTTCTTCACTGAATCTTTTGATAGTATGATAAGATTCTTCTACAAATGCCTTGGTTCGGTACCAATTGCTCCACAATCAATATCCTCTACTAACAACATTCTTTTACTTTGAAACTGGACCAAACACTTTGCCTTACCCTAACCCTTATCCTATTAATCTCAAATTGAACCTTAACCCTAATGCTAAACCTACATGTACATATGTATAATACTGGCAGAATATCACCACATCAATGGTCTCCATACCGAATGTCAGGGCCCCGTCTTACAAAGAGTTACGATTGATCCAAATCAATCGTAAGTCCTCCAATCAATCGCAAGTTGGCAGTCTCCTATCTCCTTACATGTATGTAACATAGGTTGCGTTCATCTAGGAAATTTTTGGCTAGAATCAGGTTTCTCAAACGTCTTTCAGGCAAATTTAGAAGTAGATAAACGCAAAGCCTTTTTAAAGGGCTTTAGATATGGGCATATCTAAAGACGCAAAAAGGTGCGTTTTGTATGTCACATACAGCCAGAATCACGTTTCAAAATGATCGATAAACGCAAAGCTGTTTTGTACCTCACATACAAATAGGACCGCCCAGGTGTTGTGTACAAGCATACGTGAAGTTGACCTCCAAGAAACTGTCTGCTTCCCGGGTCAAACGGCGCTGAGCAGCTGCGAAGAGACGAGGCCTTTATTGCGAATCGTGAAGTGTAGATAAATGCGACATCCCGCAAATCACGATCGTATAGTGGGGTATGATAGTGGGGTTCGATAGTGGGGTACGATATGTACATATCTAGTGGCAAGCCTAGATAAACGCGCTCATAGTTGGGATTGATATCAATCGCAAATAAGTTGCGATTGATACCAACTCTTTGTAAGACGGGAGCCAGGTCATCAAAAATGTAATAACGTCCTTGTGTCTCTGCACCTAAGGCTAGGATGGCTAGAGGCAGACTTGTGATTGGCAATGTACATACTGTGAATGATTTACACTGAAACATGTGCTGACAAGTGAAGTGATGACACCCGTGTTGTCTTTGAATGCCAGCTCGATGATAAGCGTAGGAACCTCATATGTGGTAGCTCAGTAATGCAGATCATATGTTACAAGATTGTAACAAGATATGAAAGGAATTGCTTGGAGGGGAAATGATCTGGTGGAAATGAAAAGTGTTACGCTGCGGTTTATGATTGTAAGTTATAGCTTGGGAAAGTTTTGATATATCTGGATAATTCCTCTTTCTATCTATCTATCTATCAGGCTATAGTTCATCCAGACGTTGGACAAAGCCTTCCTCATACCATTTTCATTCTCTTCTGTCTCTAGCTGTCCTAGTCCAAGCGTATAATCTGGATAATCACTGTAGATTAAAGAATAAGATTTGTTTCCAGGTAAGAAATGTTTGTCTACACCTGGCTTGGACAAGAAATCAATTGTGGCAGTTCTGGTTCCTTAGACATAACCCTGTGGTACATGTAGCATTCCCTGATAATTAACAACTTATCCTTCTCTATTTATCTTCAGGTTACCGATGTTTCAAGGCCCTCATGTTTAATCAATTGTGGCTGTTCTGGTTCCTTAGACATCACCCTGTGGTAGCATTTCCTGATTATTAACAACTTATCCTTCTCTATTTTATTTTCAGGTTACCGATGCTTCAAGGCCGTCATGTTCCTGGTGGGTTTCATCCTGGCGTCCGTCGTCTCGTTCCTGATCTGCCAGGAGCAGAGCTCTCTAGCGACCGGAGCCAACGCTGGCATCGCCCTGGCCATCGGCCTCCTTTGCGGCCTCATCACCATGCTCATCCAGATCATCGGTCTCTTCATGACCGGCGTCCACATGGGCCTCTTCTCCGCCATCATCGTCCTCATCATCGTCGAGCAGTTCGTCCACCTGGACGTGCTCCTCGTCCCCATCGGCATCACCTTCATCCTGGGCATCGTCTTTGGGCTCATCACCCTCAAATTCCAGAGAACTTTTGTGATCCTCGCCACCTCCCTCATCGGCGGGGCAATCGTCGCCACGTGCACAGACTATTACCTTGAGCTGTTCCGGATGGTGAACTATGTGTACGATCGGTTCAGGTTGCAGGTCTCGTTGGAGCCATGTTGGTATAGCTGGCTTATACTGGCATTGTGGCCGTTTGTATCGCTAGTCGGCATTATCATCCAATTTAAAGTCACAGCTAAAGGATTTAATCATAAACAAGGTAGGTTGGAAACTACTTCAAATTATTTTCTTATTCGCAACAGCTCAATTTCCTGTATGAAAAGTGAAATGGGTATTTTTCATTATCTGATTCGAACAAGGAGGGTGATAAACTCTTTGTAAAATTATATTAGTTAATGCTCTTCTGGCTCTCAACAGGTGAAATATGTATTTTCTTTATACTTGTTCTGTCATATTTCTTTTTGTGTATCTGTGTGCTTTCTTAAGGTGTCTTAAAAATCTTCATGAAGAGTTACTGTCGTTTTGCCTGAGAGACATAGATCTTTAGCCTGAGGTTTCAATCAGGGTGAACGACTTGTGCCGCAAAAGATCAAGTGAAAGGCTACTGTATGTACAGTAGCAAAAGGCACACATGTCTTTAATGTACCTACAGGAAGCCAGAGTGAGAACTCTACCGAAATGAAACTCGAAGGCCACTGATCCTCGATTCCATAACTACCCTAAGAAACGGCTTCCTCCTCGGCAAACCACAAGCCACCGACGTCAACGCGAAGCGGTGCAGAAGATGGACGGGGAGGAGTGACACCGCCCTCGTGTGGTAGCGAAACGGAAGCCGCACGCGATGTTATCTTGGCCATGGTGGTGCAAGATTGGCCACGGTCAGGCAGTGAATGCACAAAACAAGAGCTCTGTGGTAGATTGTGTGGGGAGATTGAAAAGGTTTGACAACTTAATAATCAAGACTCTTGCAGTATATTCATGTGTTAAAGAGAAGTTCACCCTGACGTCAAGTTAATTTGAATTAAAAGAGAAACATTGGGGGAGGGGAGACCAAATTCAGTTGTAGAAAATCTGAAAACAGTTTATGGGAAAATTAATGAATTCTCTAAATCATAAAGATCACCCCATAGGCCTAGAAATTGGTATCTCTGCTATTTTGCTTTGTGAGGTAATCTCCATTTGATTGGCTTTGTGCAGAAACCATACAAGATTATCTGTATTGCTCTCACTCATGCTCCCACCCCTCCCTGCCCCCCCCCCCTCTCCTTCTCTCCCATCTATTCTGATATCTTCTATAAGGTTTATTTTCAGAACACTTTCATCGTACATATATTTACCCGAACAATCAAAAGTGTTTTGAATTGATGCAAATTTCATATCATTGCAAAGGGGAAGCCTTACTGATCAAATATAACAACTTCCCTCTTCAAAATATGTTTGGGGCCTGCAGTAATCATCTGTCAAAAATGTTAATGTTGAGATCCAGATTTTCTGCCTTCAGTGGTCCTCCGTAGAGCATCAAGATTTGAGATACAGCTACATGTAGCAACAAAATTACATTTTACACCTTTCCATGATATCTATATGATTTTGCACCAAATTGTTCATGTTTTTTCAAGAGAAAATCTTTCCATCCATATATAATTTGTCCATGATTATCAGTTGTCGTGAATTTTCTTCGGGTGACTACTTTTTAATAATCAATCTCACCATGCACATGTCCATACATGCGTATGTTCATTTGTAGAAAGTACAGTGTACATTAAACGTACATTGTGCACACTATTGTGTTTCCACTATTAAAGCCACCATGAATATACTGTACCCTACTCCGTGCACAAATCCATTGTTCACAAAATCGACAGAAATATATCTGTCTGATCTAACTCGGCTTATAAAGCAATAAGAGGATTTGAGAATTATTGGGATTTAAAGCCATCCAAATCGACCTTCAGATAGTAATTGGATGTTATGAAGCATATCAATACAAAAATTGAACGACAATTGCATCTCCTGGCCATTCAACATTGTATATATTTTCTATGTTTCTATTTGTTGTGCATGTCCAGTGATAATACAAGTCATTTGTCTAAATAAAAATGGGACTTTGTTTAGTCTCATTATAAATTTGTTTTCAACAGAAATTATTTTTTTTTAAAAGATGACAAGGAATATTACCAAATGTATTGATGATTAGTATTGTTATTTTGGGATATCCTCAAATAATGAAAGAGTAAGAAAAAAATGGAAGAGGAATATTACAAATGTTTTACAATTATAATGATTATCATTGGTATTTTGGGATATCCTCAAACAATGATAGAGTAAGAAAAAAACTGAAGAGGAATATTAAAAATGGTTTACACTTACGGTATAATGATTATTATTGTTATTTTGGGATATCCTCAAACATTTGTTGTGCATTTCTTTTTGGAAAAAGATAATTTTGCTCGTTTTGTTTCTCGATAGTTTTTCTCTTAACAGCCTCCCAAAACAGAAAGTGAGCCTGTCAGCTGCTATTGACTGGCTTGACATAACTCACCCACCTCGTCATTCAAACAATGAATTGTCATTTTAGTCTGGTCTATTTATGGGCTAGATTGCGGATAGTAGATCTGTCATTGTCCAGGGTCTGTCCTGGGGTGTTGAGAGAGGTCTAGAACAGATAGACCTGGTCTTGTTTGTTTATCCATAGTAATGACCCAAGGCACACTTATAATAGCCCAAATTGGCTTCAATATCACTGGAAGTCTCCAATTTAGGCTCATTTACACCAAGGAAAAAATACTTTAAAAATTTTGGGGGCTTGCTTGCATGAAAATAACACTCTTTAATTTGTTTTGCATTGAACTCGACGGAAATGTTGGGGGGCTCTTTTATGACTTTTGGGGGCTCTTTTTGGCATTTCGGGGGCTAATTTGCCCCGAGCCCTCGTGTATTTTTTTTCACTGATTTACACTCGGGGGAAAAAAATATTTTCAAAATTTTGTGGGCTACTTTTCAAGCTTGCTTGCATGAAAATAACACTCTTTAATTTGTTTTGCATTGAACTCTATGCAAATTTGTTGGGGCTCTTTTATGACTTTCGGGGCCCCAAGCCCCCATGTATTTTTTTTCCTGTGTATACTGCAGAAAACCAAGTTTGACAAACCATAGTGTGTGTTTTTTATTTTAGCTACAATTGCATTATTGCAGTACTGGTAATCTCAATTATAAACATATTGGTGTTTGCTAATTCTGTTGTTTTTTTGTTTTTTGTTTTTTTGTAAGCAGTGCACTAATGAACTTGTTGCTGCTCTGCACACAAATAGCTTGTAAGTGCAAATTAAGAGTCACATGAGCAAAAAACAGAATAATTCACTGGAATGTTTAAAAAAAACAGAGTTTTAGCTGGCAGTGTTAATGCCCCTTGTATAGGTGCAATGCTAGTAAACCTTGGCTTGGTCAGATCATGGACGTCCATGGTCATTTCTAGAGATATGATATGACACATGTGCACTTGCAACTTGGCTTTTGCGGTCATTTTGGGATGTACGCCTAGGCAAGGATCGAGAGCTTGCAGACTTGCAGTCCAGGTGTTTTGGAAGTGAAGTACAAATTAAATACTAGTGGTCATAACTTTGATCTGAATGAGGGAATTTCACTTCATGTACCTGAATCATTTAAAGTTGATATATACAAAAAGAGACAAAATGTTTGACTTTTTGGGTTGTTGTTGCTTTTGTTTTTGTTTTCTAATGTATTATTTATCAAGATTATGCAGTAATGTTTTTTTTGGGGGGAGGGGTTTACTGACACCAGCAACCACTTAAAAATAAAAGAGTTTAAAAAATAGGCAAGTAATAAAGTTAACTGAACAGACAGCCTTTCCACATGTACACGCGTGACTGCATGCCATAGACTTTGTTTTGACTTGGTGCTAATATCTCTACTTTATTTCAAGCAATACTGTACATACTACTGTACATACCTGAAAATACTTATCCTCATGATCCACCCATCACAATACATTATTATTTCAGGTAATAATTATTCTCTGGTCTATAGATAGCTCGTATATATGCTCACCACCGAGAGCAATATTCCACACCCAGGCTGTCTGCAGCAGTGAACTCTATTAGCTGATGGTTATACTGTAGACCTGTCTAACCGTTGCTGTCTATACCAATCTCGTCTAGATAATCAAAGGAAATTAGAGAGATTGGACAGTTTCAGGAATGCTAATACTGTTTGTTATGTTGCCATTGAATACAGCAATGATTCTACAATATGCACCATTGTTGAACGTATTTTTAGTACTAGGTAATTGAAAATGACTACTAAAAAAAATCGCACACAAACTGTAAATGGAGTTAAAAATAGCCGAAACTTACTACAGAGAACAATTTCCCACAGTTTCTGTCATGCTGAACTTTATTAGCTTACATTGTAGGTAAGCGTAGTGTCTATACCCATCCAGTCTCATTAATCAAAGGAAATTGGAAATATTGGACAGTTGCAAGTACTTGAATGTATTTTGTCAGATGAGCATTCACTTTTAAATGGGGGAAAAAAAGCAAATTTTTTGATATACCTGTACATGTATAGCTTTTTGCACTGATGTAATAGTGTGTTATGTAAATCTGAAATGACTAACAAAGACATTTTTTTTTTAATTTACTTTCTACTGAAGATGTGGAACAAGTGACAGATAGTTACCCTTTTCTTCCATAAGGCCTAAATAAAAACTTGTTGTATTGCCCTTTGCGACCGACCCAAAAATCTGAAAATCTACGGTCGGCATTTAAAAAAAAAAAAAAAATTTTAACCGTTTTGGGGGAATTTATGTATTCATGAATAACAAAATTAAATCAAATTATTCCAAAAAATCCTCATATTGCTAAGCAAGTTTTACAGGTAGTTGAAAACCAACTCCGTCAGGAAAGCACAGAGTGTTGTCTCAACACAACATTGCAAATAGGCTTAATTGCAAACCATGGATTATTATAAGGTGAAAAAGATATGAATGGAATGATGACTCTGAAACACAAAAACTGAGAAATATCAGCCAAAAACACATTAAAACTGAAAGAGGGCGACAAAAAAAAATTAAAAAAAAAAAATCTTTTCCAACCGACCGACCCATGTTTTGGCACCTAAAAGGCAATACAACAAGTTTTTATTTTAGGCCTAACTGAATTGCATCATGTATAAGGAAGTTTACTGTGTGTTCAGAGTCTAAACTGTTTACTTTCAGCTTGTTGTACAACCCAAGTTATCAGGATCCATCTTAGAATTTTGGAACCAATAAAAGCTTCTGTTTCTTCTTGAAATCAAGAGGTACACGAATGAATTGTAAAGTTTTGTGATGTAATACTGCCAGACTTGAGATTGAAAACAAATTTGAAGAATAGAATTAAGGTACCTTTTTTTTATCATGGATGTTTATATCTTGGGAGGCACCATGAAGGTTTGTTGTAAACTAAAGGGTTTATAATTAGATACAGATTAGGATTCATTGTAAGAATGTCACTCTCTGTCATTCAAAAATGTAAAAATGAATTGTTTAGGGCTGTAGTACTGCAGATTGTTTTCAACCCTTTTAAAAGGTATTTGCAAGCTTTTTTCAGTCATACTTACATGTACACTTCCATGATAGTCAATACTTGGTTCGTTGTATTTTCATAGTCTAGTTTGTGTACCACTTGATATGGAATGAGGCTGAAGGAAACATCCAGATGAAAATAATATCTACCAATGGATTGTACTTAATAAAAAAGCACCCAACTTGATACATAAACCACCATCTCCCGTTTGGCTTTCAGTTTATAGCTTTCAAAAATAGAATTCAATTTTCTCTGTTTGCAAAACTTCCTTCCTCTTTGACATTTCAGTTTTGGAGAGCCAGAAGGGTGTATGTTTATGCTTCAGTATATGAGATATGCCCTTTTAACACTCAACTGGTGAGGATAATATCATTGTTGTATTAAAGTCTGTAGGAGGAAAAGCTGGTTAACCACTAGAATCTAATCCAGGAAATAGGATTGCTACCGTTTCCAATTCCGAAATTGGATTTCCTTTCTGGGATATTGACACATATATATTTTCTTTGTACCTGTATTTGATTAGTTGGCCTGAAGCAATTTTAAATACTCTGCATTATTTGCAGGTTTTGTTTTTATTTTTGTTTTTGGTCATGTAGGCTTGGTTTCTAAAAAACGGGCCATTGTCATTTTATTCTTCTTCTTCTTCTTCTTCTTTTGCAAATATACTACAAACAGGTTAGCATGCTCGATTATAAACAACATACATATCGCTATAGTGAGAATGATCATGTAGGGTTAAGACAACAAAAATATGTGGAACCAAGATATTACTTGGCAAGCTTACCTACAGCCTTTTCACACACAGCTAAAATGTAATAAACATGATTAGTTAAAAGGGCTTTAAACTTATTAACTTTACGTACAACATCATTCACCCACAGAAATTTAATTTGTTGCGATCCTTAATCGTTTCATGATTAACTACTGCTCTTAAAATGCGCAGTAGTGCCATTGAGCATTGAAGGTCATGTCATATCAAACAAAGCGCACGCTCCATCCAGTTTAACCTAGAGTTTAACCATTCACATACAAAATGTCAAGCTCTCTAGAGTCGAGATACAAACTTTGTTTCTGCAGCCTGCTTTGAGGGGCGTATGAATCGCGACTTTGTATCTATCCGAACATCGTATAAACGATATTCACACAGGGACAATTTTCTTTAAAGCTGTTTAAAACTATTGCGTTAAACATGTTTATACTAATCAGCTCTAGATACAATGAATTTTAGCTGTGTGTGAAAAGGCTGCTAGTAATACTTTGTCCAACATATTTTTCATTTCTCTCGAGCTGTATTGGAATTCAGTCATCTGTACACAGTTCATCTAATGTTTCTGGTGTTATTGTATTCAAATGACTTGGATATGAACCTCTCATCATGTCTGGAATGGAGGCTAGAATCTTCAAGAGATTTTTTACTTATTTGTTTCTTATTTTTTAAACTTTGCTTGTCTGGTGACCTTGTGTCAAGCAAGCAAGAATTAAATCCCTCTATTTTGAGACCAAGCAATACGACTTAATTGAATTACAGACATTTCTTCCCCCGCCTCTCCCGACTTCCAAAAGGAGACAGAGACCCGCTATGATTGTGCACTTCTTCTCATTCAAGACCAATTTCCATCTCCGAGTCTGATGGGAATTATGAATGATCGCCAACGACAATTATCTCGCCTCGACCACACCGCGGTGGCGAGGATGAAAGCTTTCAAAGTAATCAGGCACAAATTGCATGTCTAATTGCTTTGTCTCCGACAAATAGGTGCTAATTTTGACAAGTTTTCGATCAGGTCGAGGGAAGTCGTTGATTCCTCCCTCTCTCAACTCTGAAGGAGATAGGACGTGGCTATAAATACAGCATCTGCCGAGGACGATCACGATCGACGGTAGCAAATCAGACGTATCTCGCAGTGAGATTTCTCTAAAAGTCTCAGCCTGTCTGCGGAGATTACAGAGAAGGAAATGATTGCACATATTGGAGTGGATTTGGGGATATATATGGTAGCGTGAATCACATCACGGCTCAGTTTATCTTTTGCATTCTCGTCTTATTCTCGGGCTATTTTTGCTGATCTATAATTGGACGTGTCTGGTAGCACATTGACCTCTTCCTAATCGTATTCCATATATGGATGTAGTCTCTCTTTCTTTCAGACGAGGATTAGTATCGTTATGATATTTAAATGGTATGTCTATTTGGCATCAGGGTCATCTATTGGGCAGTCACTCTTGAAATAAAAGAAGAAATTAGTTCAGTGTCAAGATTGCATTAAGAATAGCTTTTTTTCTCTCCTTTCGTAACTCATAATTTGATTTGGACAACTTTTTTCTCCATTCTTGCACATCATAATATGATTTTGGAAGACATGTTGATTTTTTGGAGCATTTAGCACACTATCAGGAGAGGCCTATTATACTGCATGTAAATTCCTTGATGTTTAAAGCCCATCTTTACTAGTTTACAGGATGGATTCGACCACCCTGCAAGTTCACTGACAAGGTGGTTATCTCATCAAGTCAGCTCTCAATTAACATAAGAAAAAGAGGATCATGGGGGACCAATGGTCACCGATTAGGCATTGTTTGCTATATAGAGGGTGCAAGTAGCTATAAGTAGTACAGTTGGGCTTTAAATCATGGCAGATACTGATGAAGACAAGTAAGGCCTACATGTAGATGTAGGGAGTTAAAATCAAAGGGATATACTGACAAATTAATGTGACAATAATTATGCCCAACATGTAGTTGGACATCTATTAGTGTTTTTTAAATTTGTATTGTCTGTTTGGATTGAGAAGGGGCATTAACTCTGTGTAAATTAATATGAGTCAACATCCTTCCGTCTCCAAACAGGCAATATACACCTATTTAGTTATGATAGAATTATGCATGAATTGTAATAAAATGTCTAAATGTATGGCAAAATTGAAATACTTGCATATTATTCTATTTTGGATTGATGCATTGAAGATGAATGCTTTCGTCTAAAAACCTTGACCTACAGCTTACAGGCATGTCGTAGAAGGTATCTGAATCAAATCTGAATCTCATTAAAACTTTACCAGGAAATACACCATATAAATACCTTTATGATGTACAATAAAATATTAATCCCTTGTCAGACAATGATTTAAGCCATCCTAGTGAAATCGTTTCAACAATTTATCAACTATCATTTATTTACAACCTATAAAAGCTATCAACAAATCTCTAAGAAACACCATTGACTTTAATGGGTGGAAGAGTGGGAGACAAATCCCAAATGGATAGAGAGATACCTGGTACTATATTTCAATCCTATCCCAGGGTTATGTATTATGGGATGCCAACTGACTTCTTCAAAACTATTGTTTTTTTATAAATTGTTTCTCTATTTGATAATGTTATCCACATATCCCTTTCACTAGTTTACATTGATTCTTTATTTAACGTTTTTATATACATGTACGATGTTGGTATGTAGTAATTTGTATGCCCTTTTTGCTATACAATGATATTTTTGTTTAATATAATGTTTTTTAAATGTTATATGTTGGTACATACACATGTATAATGATAATAATAATAATACTCAGGTTATATATAGCGCTTATTAGAATCACTAAGCGCTTCCAAACTTGGAGATTATTACCCTGGCTTTAGCTATACTGTACAATTATTCTTTATACAATGTTTCTATATTTGAGTTTCAATAGGCGTGTCTGCACTATCTCGAGATTGCCAAATATCCAGCTATTTGAATTATCCCGATCGCAAACTATCCAGCTTATTTGCGTCTTCATTAGACCGAAGTAGCAAATTAGCTGGATAGTTGGTCGGGATAATATCCCAAGATATCTCGGTCTAGTTTGCGGTTTTCCGTGTTTACTCGAGGTCAGTGGTTGCGAGGTCAGCGCTGAGCGGTATAGATCGCATGTGCGAACCGGAAATCGTTGTGCATGATGGGATCGGGATAATTGACTCCGTACTTCGGTCTAATGAAGACGGTCGCAAACTATCCCGCTAGTTCGGAAATAGAAGGATATTTTGCAAACTAGACCGAGATATCTTGGGATATTATCCCGACCAACTATCCAGCTAATTTGCCACTTCGGTCTAATGAAGACGCATTATAGCTGGATAGTTTCGATCGGGATAGTTCAAAATAGCTGGATATTTGGCAATCTCGAGATAGTGCAGACACGCCTATACATGTACATGTACATATTTCCTCGTTTCTGAGCAGCCTAATAAATTGGCCCGCTGAAAAGTAGAAGCAGATGATGCACTTGACTGGCAACTATTTGCCTCCAGGGGCATTCTTCAAATACAGGCAGCCCATGCGTGAAATAGCTGTGCCTTAATAATTCAGAAACTATTGTTTTGTTGTGGTTTGGGCTGTTATCGTGTTACCCTGCCTACTTACATTGTAAACTTGTCAAATTTGGCCATTCTGGTTTTGGCAGCACAATATTTCATTCATTAACACAATATGTCCATTGATCCATTCTGTGCAGTATTTTATGGTTGATTGCAATTGAGAGCACTCATAAAACCTGTGTTTAGATGCAATAAAAGTTTTTCTATACTTCATATTTTCTTCTTTAATAATACATGTACATTCATTAGGTTTTTTTTAGTGAATTGGTATTTTGGTATAATCAAGAAGTTAATGGCTTGCTTCTGTATGTGAGTTTTTTGGAATGTGATGTGGAACAGATTCTGTTGTAAGAGCATCATTGTTTTCAAAGAAATATGATATGAAGTATATAAAAGCATCAAGATGATAAAGATTTAAAACAAACTGAGTATAGTTTGTTCATTGTTTTCATTCTTGAATGATTAAATGTTGTAATTACTCAAGGCAAGTATTTTAATCTTGCCAGGGAGACAAAACTCGCATCTCTCTGAGCTCTGATCTCTGATTGTTTAAGTGAAATCTGAATTATTTCTTTCTTATTTCTTACACCGTATCTACAATGTACATGTATTTCACTTCATGAATAATTTCATGTTTTTCTGCATTTTGTTTCTCTTTTAATCTGTAGTAAGTGGTCATACGAAGACGAGAAGAGTTGAGCTCCAAAAACTGAGACAACGGGAAGCAAGGGAAGAAGTTCGAGCGCAAAAATACTGTGACCTTTACAGGGCAAGGAGCAGAAACGCTGATATAGTCACTCAGGTATGAACAGGTCCATTCATTTCACAATGGTGTTATTCACACTTATGGTACATAGTGTACAGTATGTGAAACCATACATATTGGGAGAATGTTATAGTAGATCATTCTATGTCCTATGTATGAACAGGTCCATTTATTTCATGATGGTGCTTTCACACTAATGAGAAATAGTGTACATTATGTTTAACCTGACCTATTGAGGGAACGTTAGTAGATCATCCATGTCCTGTACATGTATGATCAAGGCCATTCATTTCATAATGGTGTCACATACATGTATGTACACTTTATTGTTGAATACCGGTAAGAAACATAGGGGCAATAGTGTTAATTTCCATGGGGAGGGGGGGGGGGGGGGGGTCGATGAAGGATATATATTTACGAAACGATGTCCTCGGTCAGGCTTAGTAATAAATTATGAGATAAATTGACTACCGGTAAAGTATGCTGTAAATGCTGAGCAATATGCATGTCAGTAGACACGTACCATTGTACCTGTCGGGGGGAATAATACTCATCTCTTTAACCTCCTCCATATATTATGATGAAATAAAATGCAGAAAACCCTGCTGTTTCAAAATGATATGATGTAAGCATACATACGTGAAGTGTGCTTCAGATTCTTGTTTCTAATAACACATAGATCACAGAGCGTGCTTTTCCATCACCTAATGCCATTTATGTTCAAGAAAAATTGTTTTATTTGGCTGCAGCATTTTTTTCTTTCTTTCGGGGGAGAGGGGTGGGGGTGGGAGTGAGTCAGTGACTGGGTCTCATGTGAAAGTTGCTTTCAGACAAAGAATGAGAGACAACCACTCTTTTGCAAACAATGGCCAATTTGAAGAGTCATTTTGTCCCGGAGGAAAAGAGGGCATCGGAAAGCCACCGACCGACCTGAGTCACCTTGCCCAAATCAAGCCGGATTCTTGCGTGAGCTGTAGGCCGGTAAATCCCCACAGTGATGCAGATGTGGGGATGAGTATGCAGAAAAGCCGACATGATTTGAGCCGTTTTACCTTCACCTCATTGGCAGGATAAAGATAAACCTTGCACTGTCTGTCAATGATGAGCTTTGCTGATAGGCGCATTGAGTGAGGGGGACATTGGGTCGTTTTTCGATGACCTGACAATTGCTCTAGGCTTTATTTCATCAAAGACATACAGTATGCTCGGGGTTACAAATGGGTTTTAGATGTAGGGTTAGGTACATTTTGTTGAGGTTGAATTCAGGAATTTGGGTACCTTTGCAACTCCAACTCATTATGAGATCAAGATAAACCTTCCAATGCCTCTCGAAGATGAGCTTTACTAAGGCCATTTTTTTTTTGATTGAGGGAGGGGGCCATTTGGTCGTTGTTCAGTGACTTGACATTTCAGGGTTGAAATTTAGCGATATGATTTTTAATAACTGTTCATTGTGAGATAAAAGATGAACCCTTGCACTGTCTTTATGATGAATTCCCCTTTATATAGATTGATTGAGTGAGTGGGACATTTGGTTGTTGATTTATGACCTGACTTTTGATCTGGGCTTTAATTTGTCAAAGATATAGGTTTGGGGTTGCGATCAGGTTATAGGTTAGATGTAGGATTAGGGTATGTGTACTGTAAGTCTTAGGGTTGAATTTAGGAATTTGGTTACCTACTTATTATATCTTCAGCTCACCATAACATCAATATCAATCTTGCACTGTCTGTTGATAATAAGCTTTGCTAATAGATGGATCGACTGACAGGGACATTGGGTCGTTGTTCAGTGACTTCACATTTTCTCTGGGCTTTTTAACAAAGATGCATGTAGGTCTATTAAACAAGGTTAGTGTTGCAATCAGGAATTTAGGTTAGATTTAAAGTTACGGTGAGCTATTTTGTCTGTTCCAAGGTTGAATTTTAGGAATTTGTTTTGTATAGGAAATCCACCATGGAGCTATTGTTGTCTTGTCAATTAAAATTCTTCTCAAATAGATCATGCCTCTTTATAGTCCAGAGACCTTGTGTTTGCCTTCTTACTTACATGTAGTATGTAGCTCAAAAGAAAGCTTCCAGTGAAACAAGATATATATTTAGTTTGTAAACCTGGATATCTCCGCTGGATTGCTGTGTATTAGAAGATGATGCAAGGATGAAAACTATAAGATAAGATAATCTTCAAGAGCTCTGAGATCTTCCTGAATAGCAGGGATTGCAGCAGGGTGATAATAGCTTTGTGTTATCAAACCGAGGCTATGAGTGACTCATCTCTTTCGCTTTACACGTCATCGGGAATAAAGGATGTGTTTTACTGTTTCGGAAAGGAACCCCTTTAGTTTTAAAGTCATGGATGCCGTTGATTGTTCTACAAATATGCACCCTCTTGAGAGACCCTTGTGAAATGTTTAAGGTCGAGGTGACTCCAGATCTGTTTCCTTAGGGATGCATCGTCCCCTCAAGAAAATGGTAATACTGCAGTGAGTGGCTGACACCCATCCATATAATTATTTCGTTGAAAACTGCAAGGTTATGTCAAGACAAGGAGTTATACATTTTAGGGATGATGTTGATGATGATGGTGATGATGAGGATGAGGATGAGGATGAGGATGATGATGATGATGATGATGATGATGATGATGATGATGATGATGTTGATGATAATAATAATGGTCATTGGTAAAGATTGATAAGCTTGCAAACACCCATTGCACATTGCAGACCTTACTCACAAAAGACACAACAAGCTAACAAAAATAAAGCAAATTCCCTAATGCCCTATTGTCTTGATGGGAATGAAATGGCACTACCTTGCATAATCATCTTGCAGCGTACATTTTAGAAGTCGATCCTGCAAGCTTACAATACCCATTAACCCATCCTAAGCAAACTTCCTGCAAGCTTGCAAAGGCAGTGCACCAAAAAAACTATACATGTACATGTAGGCCCATTCCTTTTACGTAGCATACCCTTGAACTTTTCATTTTACTGCATTTTGTCAACAAAATCATTGTTGAATTACAAAATATGTGTACCTGTATGTTCATGTGTGTATACGGTTGGTTGGCTGATGGCTTTCCTATGCAAACAACAACAACAAGGTGTTGTGAGCATGATTTTAATTTGACAGAAAGGTTTATGACAGGCATCTGGCTTCCATCCTATTTTTCTTAGTCATTAAACAACCCTGAATTACTATCCAGGGCAACCAATTAAAAAGATCACATGATGACCTCTTGGTGGCGCTTTACACTGTCAATTCTCGTTGCAGCGGTATACCTATTAAAACTTCTGAACTCCCCACATGAAAATCCTTTCGTAAGGTGGAATGAAAAAAAGATAATTGAACTCTTATGATCTGAAACTCTCCAGATACATGCCTTGTATGTATTTAATTATAAGCAGAAACAAATTGCCTTGCTTATCACTTTTGGTCTGTTTTGTTTAAAGTCATAATATCTTTTATAATAATAATAGTAACAATAATATTCAGTTCTTGTATAGCGCATAATACGTTACGATATAACATCTCTATGCACCTCGGAAGAGCTTTGGAGATATATGTTTTTCCAACTGGACATTGAAAACAATGAAATTCACTGATTTATTTTGATTAATCATAATTTTGGAAGAAAAGGGGTCCGAAAGTTTTGTCATGCTACCCTAAGGCTTATATACCGGTAACAATAAAGTATCGAAATAGCTTTTTTTTTCTTCACGTTCTTGATTATTCAGATGATATTTCACCATTGATTTTATTTACATGTGAAAGGTCATGTAGATTTTGTCAGAGAGTTTCTACTTCAAATGAGCAGGAATTGTGAAGGAGTGGGCCTCTTTAACTATCTGATAATACATTATAGGAGGGTGGAGTTAGCGGTGGGAGAAAGTGTGAGTCATTCAGAAACATATAATCCTTGGCACCCATTGGAAGTTGTATCTTGTTATTTCAGACTATCCCTGTGGTCTTGATCGTGCCTTCAGTATTCTGCATAATCAGGTTGTGAAATGCGTAACGATATGTGTCTTTTTCACAGTATCTGTAACATCATATCCTTTTGGCTGTTCGAATTTTATATTTGCTGAAAGACAAAAGCTGAAGAAGTATTTTTGTTTGTCGCATCGTCAATCGAGAGCAAGAAGGTGAAATGGTTTGACTCAATGAGTTAAAGGTACTATGTCCCTTTTGCAGCAACATCAAATTCTGTAGAACTGTGCAGGAATTATGAATATGTCATGTATGTCCTATCTGTGAAATTTAAACTTTAGCAGTGTCCTAATATTCAAATTATGCAAGGAAACCCGCTTAGTTGCTAGACTTCACTGTTCACTATTGAGTGACTGACTGGCTTTTTTCATCTTTGGTAATAACATACATAAAATGAGCTGTAAAGGGTACATGAGCATTTGTCTACATCAATAACCCACTTCGTGTAATGGCCAAATTTAAACTGATTGAATCTTTGCGCAGCATAAGACGTACGACCATTCGGTACAATGGTCTGAAAAATTGGACTATTACTTACTGGCTCTATAGCTCCTAAGTCTATTCGACATCTAATTAGTCGTTATTTTCCCACTTAAAGACATTTTCAAGCTCTAAATTAGTATCGTCTTTCAAATGCCGTTGGAATTAAATCTTTTCATTTCTTTGGCCTGCAAATGGGACATAGTACCTTTAAAGGGATTGGGTATCTTTGCCTCATATTCTAAACAAAATCTTGGATTTAGCTCATGCTGCAATCATAATTATAAACCTTTAGCTCAGTCAGGAATTCTAATGACTTTAACAAGCCGGATCGCCTGTCTGATTATCAAGATAATTATGATGGGAATTAGAAATGTCAAAAACTGTTTGCCAACCATTTTTTATAACACTACAAAGTAGAGGGTGAGTAGAAGGTGGGTGGAGGCAGGGGGGAAGGGAATTAAGAAAAAAAGGGGGTAAGTTAAAAAGGAGCAAAGAAAATTAGGGGCAAAGGGGTGAGGGGGTGGTTGAAAATGAGATGATGTATGAACAGTGAGAGAAAGAGAAAGAGAAAGAGAGAAGTTATAGGAGAGAAAGAGGGAGAAGGGGTTGAACATGAGATGGAATAAAGAGAGAGAGAAGCAGATAAAAGGAGAGGGAGAGAGGTAGGACAAGCAGGGCAAAGGAGTGAGGAGATTGGAAATGAGATGATGTATGAACAGTGAGAGAAAGAGAAAGAGAGAAGTTATACGAGAGAAAAGAAGAGAAAGAGAGAGAAGGGGTCAAAAATGAGATGGAATAAAGAAAGAGAGAGAAGTAGATAAAAGGAGAGGGGTTAGGACAAGCAGGGTTAGTTCGTAGTAGGTCCATGGTTAGAGGGAGCTGAAATTTAGAATTCGTATCACGCAGATTAAAGCTGGAGGCTTGTTTTCAAGGACTACAGCTGAAGTGTGTAAATCCTGAATATGATCTCCATAAGATGATTACTTCCCCCCACTAATGTATAATCAGCTGAGCAGTTAGCTCGGATCATCAAACGGATTTGGAGTAAAGAGGGCAATTTTCAGATTAAACTCTCAGAGAGGGTGTAAGGAGAGAAACATGCAGGAAATCGATGGTGAATCTGTCAGATACATACTGATAGTAATAGCAGACACTTTGAAAATCTAGTTTAAAGGTAAAGACCAGTAATGGTCATGCGATTGCATTGTGAAAGAAACGTTGTGGAATCAATCAGAAAAGGTTGATCATCTAGCATCTAGCATCTGCAAGGTTCTGGAATCATCAAAATGATTAGAAATTTGGCCCATTCTTCGTAAAGTTACAAGCACTATACACAGAAAGATGTATACGGGACTACCCTATATCTCTCACACGACCATGAGAGAAACAAATTTACCAAATATATGAATTAGTAGGCGGTTTCCCGGCAAATTTGTTATCATCATGTATTAGTCAAAACATATTCTTTCATATGATTGGTAATGAGAGCTTCCATTTCATTTTTTGAAATTGGGGCGTTTCCAAAACTGGTCTTTACCTTTAAAGGAATGTGAGTTTTTATTAATATTTTAATGTCGACTTTTCAGAGATGCAGTGCTTGTTTCGCAAACTGACGTATCTCCTCAATGTGTGTATGTATGGACTTTGGAGCACCTTCAATTGTGATGATTTATTTTCATTTGTATTAATTTGTATTGTGAATGAATTAAAAATGATATGTGTAAACATTTTACAGCCCATGTGCCTAAACATTGAGAATTAACTGAAACAAATTATTTCTTTCTCTCTGTCTCTCTCTCCTTCCTCCCTCCCTCCCTCTCTCCCTCTCTCCCTCCCTCTCTCCCTCATTCCCCCTCATTCCCCCTCTCATTCCTTTCCTCTTTCCCTCCTCCCTTCACTCCTACATTGTACCTGCCCTCTCTTCTCCCCTCCCTCTTTCATTCTCTCCCTCCATCCCTCTCTACCCTTCCTTTTCTTTGTTCCCCAAATCTCCCCCCCCCCCTCCTTCCCCTCCTTCCCCTCCTTTTCCCCACCACAGAGCTATCTGCAGAGTATCCATGATCACCTCTCCCCCGAGATGCAGCGTATAGCTTCCATCCAACACATCCCATCGGAGCCAGCCATCCCCTTCAGTGACTCCTCCGACATCAACACGGATACCATGACGACCCTCCAAACCACCATGGATGAAATCAATACCAAGACTATAGACTCCATGGAGGGAATGACCATTGTGCAGGAGGGGGAGATTGTAGAGGTATAACCAGAAATTTCCATCCCTATAGCTAGTTTTGATGATTATCCTCTCATCCCCTTCTCGCAATCCATCACGATTGTTGCTATGACGACCCTTCGAACCACCATGGATGAAATCCCTTCCAAGACAATAGATTCCATTGAGGGGATGACTAAGGAAAGCTAGAGGAGGGGAGATTGTGGAGGAATAATGAGAAAGTCCCATCCTATAGGCTATGTGCTTAGTATCCATGATGACACTCTCATCCCCTTCTTGCAATCCATCATCATCATGGTTGCCAACAAGCAACGTTGACATCTCTTCTTGACCCCTCCGAGGGTCTGACTTGGGTGGAAGAAGGGGAGATGGTGGAAGTGAAACAAGAAATCCTGATTGATAAGCGAAGAGCGATAGTTTTATTTCAAAGTTTTCCCAAAGGGAATGGAGTCCAGTTTAACCTACGTGATATCATCCATCATAGTTTATCACAGGAAATAATGAAAGAGAACATCAAAGAGGAGATGCAATGGACGACATCTTCTGGTAATGTGGTGCTTCGGATGCATGGAGACAACCGTGCTGGATTTCAAGACTTATATCTGCACTTCATCAACATCCAAAATGATGACGATGAAGATCGTTGGTGCCACGTCCCAAGTACACTTTAGTGGCAGAGCAATTCAATGGGGTGATCGTGGAAAGACGTGAATGTCATTGATAAGGAGGTTTAAATGCCATGACGGAGATCATTCAAACAATGATAAGATAAATCATAATATAAACCTCCATATACCAACCTTGTGTACTTACGACAGGCAAAGAAATATGATAAGGCAGCACATGGAATGTAAAATTACATATAATAGACACATTTCCAGGTGTTACTGTGCAGGATGTGAATGTGGTTGTAAGTTTGAGTGTTAATTACAGTTTGCTATAAATGATAACATCGTCTGTTCGGAGCCAGAAGGGTATAGAGTACCGAAGCTGTGACGTCATAAAAATCTACTTTTAGAATTTCTCAATTTTTTCTTCATTGTCCAAATGTCGAAAACCAATTGAATATGTGAAGTATTGGCTGAGATATGACCATCTGAATAAAAAGATTCCCCATAGGACCTCAGTGTTATATGCTCTGGCTCCTAACCATTAGGAGCCAGAGCATATTACACTGAGTTCCCATAGGATACATATTCATTCAGATGGTCATATCTCAGCCAATACTTAACATACCGGTATTCAATTGGTTTTCGACATTTGGACATTATTTTTGATGCTCTTTCGGAAAATGAAGAAAAAATTGAGAAATTCAAAAAATAGATTTTTGATGACGTCACACTTCACCACTCTATTAACCCTGTGTTAAAGTATATGGTATAACGCCCTTCTATCTCCAAACAGATGACATACTGTGTATCACATCATGAGGCTGGCATCTCATCATGAGGCTGGCATCTCATGTAAAGACACTACCTGTATATAGTTGAAACATTCAATGTTAAATTTGGGAGTGCTATACAACAGAAAAAAAGTACTTTCAACTTCACGGTGCAGATATGTAAAAAGAAAAGCATGCATTTTGTTTCTTCACAGATGTTTTATTGTTTTCTAAAAAATGAAAATGCTTAAATTCTAACAAGGTCCACTAAAACTAATTAGTGAAAAGTCTGCTAAGGGCACATGGAGATGTAAATATTTTTTGCTGTTCACATGCTGAAAATGATGTGTATTTTTTGTAGTCTCAATTGCATTTGTGAATACTTTATCACTACAGATAAATGCTTTACACTACAAAGTATTCAATGTCCGCTTGCATTTAGAAGTACAAGTATTCAGTTGCCTTAGATATTTCAAAGCTGAAAATCTGTCCATTCGTTTGTGATGTGTGATAAGGCTTTTAATTTTGCATAAGTGGGATGAACTAAATTGTGAATTCTTAGAGATGATATTAAACAGATCAGTTCCACTAATTTGTGAGAGAATGTTATCAATCTTGCGCTGAAATGTCTTAGCTGCCTTAGAATAGCTGTATTCAGATTTTTGTGGAAAGAAGAAATATATGTAACATCTTGATTTATTTTAGCCTAGAAATTACTACAAAAGCCTGCCTAGTGAAGTGATTTTGTATTGCAATGTGAAAATGTTCAGGTACGATTTCTGCCAGATTAAATATTACGCATTATATTTTATCAAAGTCAAATCTATTTGTGTGACACAAGAATTCCCACAAATCGTATTGTTTAAAGTGACGATTGTGTTGTTTAAAGTGATCGTTATTGAATGCTCTTGGCTTGTGAGCTAATATTGAAATATGACTTTGTTTGAGCTGTGCAATTACTAGTATTCTTCTCTTTCTGTTTTTATATGAATGTGGTATATGATTGATATAGTAGCACTCACACATACATGTATGCTTGTCATATTATATTCACAAAGTTATCATATTGGTTTAGCCAGGTGTATTGGCGGTGAAAATGTTCAAATGCCATAGCTTCATGTTGTATTCTTATCGTACTGTTTGTCATTGTGTTGTCGTGAAGTTTTGTTTTTATTTATTTGGTATTTTTGTTTTTATTCGGTATGCCTCCACACAAGTGCACTTTTAATTAACCTGGAATCCGGACCACGATTTCAATTAAGCGCCAATCGTTAATAGGATAGAGTAGACATTACACCTCTATGCATCCAGTTTAAAATGGTATTGTCTGTTTTGTTACATGTATTTGTTGTATTGGCTAGAACACTATTAGGGTTCCGTAACACGCAGATCCCTAAAATGCTAACTCTAGGCCTCAGACCTTTACAATGTCAATGGGCCTAAAGCGCACAGAGCACAAATACTTACTCTAGAAAAAAGGTTATTGTGGAGCACTGGGGATTTACTAGACGTAAAAGCACTTGATTTTTTTAAAGAGCAGGCGTAAAAATATAATAATTTTCAGACTTTAATGACAGTTAAATAGGTTTAAGTTTGTAGCAAGCAAGATTATATTCTGAATGTATTTCAAGAGACCAGCGATTATTTGTTAGATTTTTACATGCTGATGGCCAATCCAGATAAATGTTAACAATAATGCAACAAGTGCATGAACACAATATCATTGCTAAACCTAGGGTAGACGGAAAAAGATTGATTCAGGAACATTGTTTTCCAATAATGAACTGCAACAGAAAGACATGCAGGCAAAGACCTAACACATGTGGGTGTGTCGCATTGAAATAATTGATACTTCTAATATTAGACAGTGTCTAAAAGACTAAATGAAGGGCTGATATTTTTGTATTTTTTGGTATGCATTTTTTTATAACATTTCCTTTAGTTTTCTTGCCATCATCTAAAACTAAATATTTGTAAGAGTTTCCTGCTCTAAATCCTACATTTATCTTCAAAATTGTTGGTTGTACTTGTACTGAACATTTCACATGCCCCTTTTTGGTAACGCTTCCATGCGGTGTACGGTACAAGTCTTTTTATCAATTTCTTTTGTTTGAAAAAATTAGAATTTCGGGATATACCATTGATTATCAATCCATGGTTGGATCAAGAGATTTTTCATTTTTTGGATGAAATAAATGGATGGAAGCCTTGTGTCTTATGCAACGCCCGGCAAATAATTGCCCTACTTTGTATCTGGAGGAAGACGTGTGGAGTCTATACATTCATGAGAAGGTTCCCAACCTTTACATTATAATCACTTGATCACATTGACTGTGCCTAGCTGTATGAGCGCATCCATCGGATGAGAGTTCAATCTTACCGTCCTTCGGGGCAACGGTTGGGTCTGGGACCGGCGGCTTACTTCCTCCTTCTCATATGACACAACGTGAATCACGCCCATGCAAGGAGAGAGAGAGAGAGAAGGCCTGTCCTCATCAGCTCGAGATTGCCAAATAACCTGCTATTTTAACTATCCCGATCGCAAATTATCCAGCTAATTTGCATCTTCACCAGCCCGAAGTTGCAATTAGCGGGATATTTGGTCTAGATAATCATCCCAAGATATCTTGAGCTAGTTCGCAAAATATTCTGCTATTTGTCCAGGGCGTCTTCACCAGCCCGAAGACTTGCACTTGCCATAATGCGCAAATGCTGACCAAAATATCTCGAGCCCGAGATTAAGTTCCAAGGTTGAGTCTTGAGCTGATGAAGACGTGATTTGTAACTTCAAGATTATTTCCCAAATCAGAAATAGCGGGTTTTTTGGCAATCTCGAGTTGATGAAAACAGGCCTATCAAGAGAGAGAGAGGGAGAGGGTGGGAGACGTCTTGAGAGGTATCGGCTGCAGACTCATGCTACCGTCTGTGACATTTAAACTTAAGATAAATGTGTTCATGAACTTAGCGTGGATTAGTACACGTAGGCATGCCTACATGGTTTCAGGTAACCTTGAAAGAGAAGGTAGTCTGAAAAGGTCTTTCTGTTCAAGATTTGATGGCTCAAATTTGTCAACTGCCCAAAATAAATTCGACAATACTCCATCAAATATACAAGCCTATGTTTAAAACATGAAGGATGTTTCGAAAGAACATGACACATGCATTGGAATAAATCAATCATAATGTAAGACACTAAGGTGCCCCTCTTAAATGGAAATCATATTCATCATCAGTCTATGCTATGTGGTATGACATTCTTAAACAATTTCTGCATTCATTTTTTCCTGCTCATCCATGTGTTGATTTTAGCTATCCTTAATCCTGTTAAAATGTACATGTACATGTAGTAGCTTTTCCTTACTAGAGTAAGAGATAATGGAACATTCAGTTCATTTTCATTTTCTGTTTATGGCATTGCTTCACTCTGGATTATATTGTGCTTACTTTTGAAAAAATCCAATGAATATTCGATTTGCTTTGGTATTGATATAAAAAAATGAGTATTAAACTGGTAATGGTATTCTGCCTGGTACACCCTTTCATTCGTAGCCATTGATTGCAAACTAAAGTAAGAAATCAAGATTTTTGCTAGTTTTTTAAAGAAGGGCTGGCCAAAATATGAACCAGGATTCAATAATAATGGGAAAGATCATACATGTATGACTACTTTTCTCTTGCATTTTTTTTCTTTCCTTTTTATTTCCTATGATATTATTGGGACTGTCATACAGATTAATAGAGCAGATAAATAACTGAGTGTCTTTTTCTTCTCACAAATGGAATAGATTTGTTGATTGATCGTAATGTATTATAGTGATTGTCATACATATTAATAGAGTAATAAATGAATGGGTTTTTTCTTGTCACAAATGGAATATATTTGTTGATTGAATCCTATTATATTATTGTGATTGTCGTACAAATTAATAGAGCAGATTAATGACTGTTTGTTTATTCTTACAAATGGATTAAATTTTCAAGTTATGCAATTCAGTAATGTAAATCTTGAATGCCGAAAGAGCATTGAATAAAAGTGACGGGTAGAATTACAACCCACATAAGAGGCAGAGTGATAAGATAATCGGAGAGGAGCTCTCAATGTCAAATGTTTACACAAAATCAGATATCTGGAAAGCTTAGCTATTAAAATTGATGGTTATCACATGGTGGAATGGGGGCTCTTCTATAAATACACCAGCCGCAATCAGAAGACCGAGTGCTTCAGACGTCATACTATGCTATTCCCAGCTCCAATGTGCATTCAGACGTGCAGTAAATTTGTTATCAGGCACCCCAACACCGCACATCGTTCAGACTTACTAAGTTTCATCATATCGCTACACCTAAAAACGTCTAGATACTGGTGTGCGATAAGTGATTTCTTTCTCTTTCTAGCCTGATCGTTGTATGAGCACATATCATATAGCAGAACACATGTCTGAGCATCATTTAGTAAGAAAATACAGATTGGGTCCCCTTCTAACGTAAACGTCATATCATACAAAAAAAAACTATAAGTGGCTAAGGCTTATATAGAGTGCACTTCGAAGATTGGCCAGCTGTCTTCTCAACTGACTGCTTAAAAGCTAATCTCAACACACTTTTTTGTATTATTGTGAATTTGTGATGCCCTTTTCCATGTGTGTATGCCCCGCCCCTTCTGCTATGATTATGACGTTTCTTTGTACGCCTTTTCCTATAACTTTCCACACATGTATGCAACTTCTACTATGATTATGACGTTTCTTTGTATGTTTTTTTTGCTATGACTTTCCTCCGGTCTGAACAGGCCTATGAGTATCACTGCCAAGTCTTGTTTTGATTGCAGTGTTCTCTGTAATGTGATAATAGAAGAGCAATAATGTCCTCTGTCCTTAAGGAAAGAAGCCTGGGGGCTTTGCCTGCCAAAATAGGACAGGCTTGGGGTACATCATTGTTAAGTTTCTTGAGAGGGCAGAGAGAGGGGGGGGGGGGGTGTCCTTCTAATCTATTATCATTTGCCATTCAGTAGAGGCTGGATTGTCTGTTGGTGACTTTGATTCAAAGGTTCAGTAAATAAGTAATACATTTCAGAAAAGTCATTCATTTTCTTCTTTTTTTTCTTCTATTTTGGAGATGGGGGGGGGGGGGTATGTGATTTCTAATCTTAAACATTTTCCATTTTCAGTCAAGTTTGTATGCTGGTGTCTAAGATTCAAAGGTTGAGTTATAGATGTTAAAAAATGTTTCAGACATCCTAAGTCTAAATTCTGAAATGAAATCAAAGTGATTCTTCAGATTAGTCAAGAAGTAGTATGCATCATTGCAATGTATCGTGCTCATCTAAGAAAACAAAATTTGGAAATACCGATATGCAGATGGTCCACAAGAGTCTTGATTAAGCTATTGATGTACAATACATTCTAATGTTGATGATGAAATGCTAACAATGTTGACCATTGTGTCGTGTTTCTTGTTAATCACAGGGTCCTATTCTGAAGAAAGATAATGTTTTGTATTCATAATGAAGTGACTATGTGATTGGTTGTGTAATGTGCCATATCAGTTTCATGTGTTGAAGGTAGTACAAAGTTTTGGTAAGGGGTCATGAATTTGGTTCAAATGAACATATTGAAAGCATATTCGATCATACAATATTCAGTGATCGTTGTCGCGGTTGAAATCGAGTCTAAAGTTATGAAATTGTAAATAAGAAACTCTTCATGTTGTATAGCTCCCTCTATAAAACAATTTTTCTAGACTAAAATCGACCGATTAGCTACCGTATTCCCGTTTGGAAATTATATATCACAACTACATATTCTGGGATTTTCATGGTTGCAGCTACCATTGTACGGCCGTAGGCGCTATTTGAAATTTTTATATTCAATTTTTCTCGAAAGAAGAAGAGTTTACATCCTGAATTTACATCCACAGGGGCATCCAAAAATATCAAAATTGTAAAGAATCATTATCTACCCAACTTTTGTTTTCAAAATTTACCAAAACTTTGTATTACCTTTAATAATGCCATGTGCTTGAATATCTTGACCAGTTTGAAAGTCATGTTGCTAAGTTGAACATTGATTTATTGAAGTGAAGTGCGTTTTGAAATTGTCTAAAATTTGTTTTGAAGTGTTGATGGTGTATGGAAAATAGGAATCCTCATGTACATGTATGCTAAGAGTGTATAAACACTGGTTTCACAAAAGCAGCGACGTGATAAAGGTATGACTTTGTCTTATTGGAAACCATATAGTGAAACGAATCCGGGCTAACTCGGCCCAGCTGCAAAAACTGTCATTTTTGGTCATTTTACCCTAACCCTGACCCTAACCCTAACCCTAACCCTAACCCTAACCCTAAACCTCACCCTAACCCTAACCCTAACCATAAACCTGCAAAAACTGACCGTTTTTGCAGCTGGGCCGAGTTGTCTTTGGTCCGAGTTAGCCCGACTCCAGTGAAACATTACACAGATATGTACACATGACATTGGACTTTCCTTCAAAATGCTGTCATATTTTGTTCCCAATCATCAAATATAAGACAGTTATCAGAATGATTCATTTCATACTGGCTAACAAGAAAAAAATGTTGGTGAAGTGTAGGAAACAGAAATACTGTAAAAGACTTTTCGTGTTGTGAAATTTGTGTGTATCAAAGAGTTCTGTGCCTAAAATGCTGTGACAAGGGTATTCATTTTTTTATTCCTTGTTTTTTTTCTCTATTTTTCAATGTCTGTGTATGATTATACATTCTTAATATATAGTAGGAAGATATAGGAAATATCACATTATTGCTCATTTTTGTACTGCCTTTTATTTTATTTTGCATATTGCTGGTAAGCTTTGGATTTATCGGATGAAGAAGGAATGTGTGTGTAAATATCAAGCTGTATATATTTCCTAATAAATGATTATCAGCAATTGGTGTAATATTTATAATGCAATGATTGTCTTTATTGTCTTTATACTGCATTTCACCTCTATATATTGTTGGGTTTGTTGTGCGCGCGCATGTGTGTGTATGTGTGTGTGATTGACACTGTCTTGGGTAATCGTCGTATGACGTGACAGGATCATTTTCAACGTCTTCAGACTATCATGACGTCATCCAGGCGCCATTTTGTGAAATTTCAACTCGCGTGGTGATAAGAAAGACTAGTGCTCTGTGATGAGGAAGAAAAGATGGAGATTGGGAGAGAGAAGGGGAGGGAGGGAGGGAGGAAAGAGAGAGGGCGTTGATAATCGAGAGAGTGATAGAGAGGGTCAAGAGAGAGAGAGAAGGAAAGATGGAGAATAAAGCTACGGTCAGAAAGGTTCGTACGAACGATAAGTTCGTACGAATATCTCTTTTTTTCCATTGTCTGAAAATCGTTCGTACGGCGTTCGTAGCGGAATTTGTGACCGAGGCTTAAGGAAAGCGATGAGAGCATGGAAGTAGACGTGAGGGGGTGTTTACAGGAAAATAAAAGCTGCAAATGTTTTGGACAGCGACTGAACTGCAATAAATGCCGTGCTTAGCAATAAAGAGGTGGACATGGAATGGAAAGGGACAACTATTCTCGGGTTTTATGTCGCTCGTATCTGCAAATAAATGATTTTTGATTTTCTTCAACCAAAGCTAGATTGAACAAAGAAGACTAACCAGTGGAAAGGAGAGAGAGAGAGAGAGAAGGAAGAAAGGGAGAGATTGAATGAAATCCCATTCAATTATCAATATTTGAGATTGGGAATAGAATCTACAATGAAATTTAACCGAGATTAAACAATCTAATTCAATGAATATTGGCGTAAACCATTTAGATGCCAAACATGGGTCGATCGGTCGGAAATGTTTTTTTTAACTTTTTTTTGTTTCAACTCCCTGTTTTGGCTGATAATTTTTTTTCAATTTCGAATGTTTAATACATTTTTTTCTTCTAAAAATCGGTTAAAAAAAAAAATTAAAAAAACTAAAAGCTGACCGTAGATTTCAAGATTTTGGGGTCGGTCGCAAAGGGCAATACAACATCTTTTTTGTTAAGGCCTAATTGAATGATACAGGCCTAAACTGGGGAGAAGGGAGGGGTTGTCGATAAAGAGTCGAGTCCTGAGCAAGACACGTCTTATTTCTTCCTCTATTTTCTCTCTTCTTGTTGATAAAACATAGTCATAATTGCGTATCAGGACAATTACCCCCTGGGCAATCAACCCCCGGAAAATGACCCCCCCGGAAAAACTACCCCCGTAGGACGATTACCCCCCGGAAAATTACCCCCCCGGAGAATTACCCCCCCCCCCCCCCCGAGGACAATTAACCCCCGAGGACAATTACCCCCCAAGGACAACTACCCCCCGAGGACAACTACCCCCCGAGGACAATTACCCCCCCAAGGACAACTACCCCCGAGGACAATTACCCCCCGAGGACAATTACCCCCCAAGGACAACTACCCCCGAGGACAACTACCCCCGAGGACAATTACCCCCCCAAGGACAACTACCCCCCGATGACAACTACCCCCGAAGACAATTACCCCCCCCCCCCCCCAGGGAAACTACTGTGGTGGCTTAGTGGTTAGAGCGCCCGCCTCATGAACGGGAGGTCGTGGGTTCGAACCCCGGCCGAGTCATACTAAAGACTTATAACAATGGGACCTTCTGCCTTCTAGCTAGGCGCTTAGCATTTTAGATTGGAGAAGAGTAATAATAACATTATGTTTTGCAGGGCCCGCTGGAAGAGCAGTTCATAACTGAAGTGGCTACCCTGGGTATATAAACCGTTATTATTATTATTAATATTATTACCCTCGAGGACAACTATCCCCCAGGAAAACTACCCCCGAGGACAATTAACCCCCGAGGACAACTACCCCTCCCCCCCTTCGAGGACAACTCCCCCCCCCCCCCCCCCCCGAGGACAATAACCCCCGGAGGACAACTACCCCCGAGGAATTTATAACACTGTGACTTACAACGCAAGCTTCTCTCCAAATTGCTATTTACAGAAAATTGCATAAACCTTCATTTTCTTTGTTTTTTATGAAGTTCATTTCAGTCTTTTCATATTATTTAATTCGATATGGGGGGGGGGGTGGATGTTGCCCAATTCCCCTGTAGTTGTGCTACCGAGTAAAGAACAGAAATTACATTTCTTAGAAATTGAACAATACATTGCGTGCATATGAGTACGCGTTACAGTCTCTCTCACCATCAATGGCACAACAAAGAAATTAGGATGTAAGATTTCATTTATTTTTCCTCTGTAACTTTTTTAATCAGCTGATCGTGTATTTGTCTTTGTATAATGGGCCCTCATCCATGTCATGATCCATAATTAAGGTTCTCTTCACGTTATTTATTTATGTCTGTTGTCATGCTGAAGTAGTCGTGTACGTTAAATTATTTTGAAATAGAAATTGCCTTCAAGTTATATTTACGGTGCCATGTCAAAAGAAAATAAATATCCGCTCTCTGGTAATTCATCTCATTCCAGCACAGCGTTTTCCAACCGGGGTGCCGCAAGAGAATGATTTGGAAAACGTTGATTTTGTAAAAAAATCTAATACCAGAAACGGTTAAAATATGTAATTACATGAGAAAATTAAAATTGAAGATACTAAAGTGTCTTCCTTTCTCGCTCGCTGACAATATTTTGACAGCAAGGCAAATAAGGGCAACGAGAGGCCCGAATACCCTCATATTCGTGTATCAAGGTCATGACCAAATATATTACTTTTTATTTATGTACATTCGGCGGCAAGGTGCCCGCATACAGTACTTTAAATAGTTTCTAGTGTGTGGATTATATACTAATTTGTTACCAGTTTGAAAATGTCTTCTCCTTTTTATTCTTAAATGTGCCCATACGTGTGTGCATAGCACTTGACGAGAGCCAGAGCCATGCAAAATTAATAGTCTGCAAAGACTTTGGGATTTGGGAGAAACTTTTCATTTCTTAAGAGGGTATCGTGACTAACAAAAAGTTAAAATAACGCTGCTCCAGAGAAATGTATTTCTATGCATTTTGAAAAGCGCTGGACAATTACCTAAACTTACATCCTTCGTGGAAATTAGCAACCGCATTGGCGTTGCATAAATTATAGTAAAAGGGGAAATGTGTAGTAATGAGGAAGACAACGTGCTATAGTATTTGAAAGAATATGGGTTCATGCAGGGGATCGTAGCCATCTCTCAATGTGTCGGATCGTATTTTGCTATTGAATCCTGATTGTCGAGGTGGGGAATTGTCCTCGGGGGGATTGTCCTCGGGGGGTAATTATCATCGGGGGGTAGTTGTCCTCGGGGGTAATTGTCCTCGGAGGTAATTGTCCTCGGGGGGTAATTATCCTAGGGGGTAATTGTCCTCGGAGGTAATTGTCCACGTGGGGAATTGTCATTGGGGGGATTGTCCTCGGGGGGTAATTATCATCGGGGAGTAGTTGTCCTCGGGGGGTAATTGTCCTCGGAGGTAATTGTCCTCGGGGGGTAATTATCCTAGGGGGTAATTGTCCTCGGGGGTAATTGTCCTCGAAGGGTAATTGTCCTCGGGGGGTAATTGTCCTCGGGGGGTAATTGTCCTCGGGGGGGTAGTTGTCCTCGGGGAGTAATTGTCCTCGGGGGGTAATTCTCCGGGGGGTAATTTTCCGAGGGGTAATTGTCCTTGGGGGGTAGTTGTCCTCGGGGG